>AZYM01000222.1:0-157462 GCA_000611715.1 Scolecobasidium constrictum UM 578
GTGGAAGTGGGGGCGTGAATACGAGTCCGAATCAGCAAGGGGCGGCGCAGGGAGGGAATAAGCGCAGGAGGAGTACGGCGCAGGGGATGAAGGATGGAGGGGAGGGGGAGGCGAATGGGACGGTTGGGGGTGGGGGGAAGGTGAAGCAGAGTCCGAGGATGGCGAGTGGGAATAAGAGGATGAAGGGGAGTTGATAGGCCTTGGCACTCGAGTGCTTTGGTCTTTTAAATCATCCTTCGACGTTCGACCAGACCGTACCGCCGGATCGCACAGAATGACGCCATGGAGAAGAGTAGTGGCTTCGTAGGCATAATCCGGGGACGACAGGGTGGTACGGGAGACGGTCGAGCGCGTGCGGACTCGCGCAAGCGATCATCATGCACGCCCCTTTGGCGCGACGACACAACACATCAGCAGCGACGGCGTTATCAGCAGACACGAACGAACGTTTTTCATCATGTGCGCGTCAAGCAGCAACGGAGTGGGAACCTCTTTGACTATTCATCGGAACTTTGCATATTGTGGTTACTTCTCTCGCGATATTGGACTTTTGTTATGCTCCTGGGCCATCTTTCTCATATATATCCAGATTGGCTCGGGCTGCTTTGAGCTTTTTCAAAAAGGGAGGGCGGCCTTTCTTGTATCATATCATACTCATACCTATTACTGCCTCACAGTTCTACGAACGCCTTAGCTGGATACGCACGTTATTTAAGATTTGTTGATTCATTGAACATTTGATCATCTGAATGTCTCCGCATTCCGTCATGCTAAATGGACTGGCGCTTGCGCTAGTGATTTCCTCCGACCTAGTCATCGCTCCTGCCTCGACTTCGATCCATCAATTCCCCAAACAATACGACCCACAGGATGAGGCGTGCTAATCCAGCAAGGCCAACAGCAAGATGCATGGGGCCCGATTAGCAGCCGCGGGATGGCCTTGAAGTTGTATTGCAAGCGATCGGAAGGATTCAACTCCTGCATTTGTGGCGTTGCGAACATGGGTGATCTATCACAATTTTCGCGTTTTCGTGCAGCAATTCATCGACTTTTCATCCATTGATCATTGGGCTTTGGGATAATAGCATACACTCAGAGGACTACAGGTGTTGCGATTACATCGGACACCGCGCTGCCTCCAGCGATGGCACAATGCGTCGATGCCGTCGCCTCGACTTACGCTTCAAGCGTTGCATCGACAAAGGATCCAAACCGGGGCACCAGTACGACAGAGCCAAAGGCAAAGGCCCAAATGGTCATCCGGATGGACTACTTGTGCGATGTCAATCCTGCTCGCGGGGTATGCCACAAGATCGACGACGCTGCTGGATGAAGGCGAGCTTGATGTTCCCGATCACGTTAAGACGGTCGGGAAGTACGCAACATGGTAGTGCCGCTACACGATCTTCGAGGGAGAAGATAAACTCAGGCTGGACTCCAGTGTCGATATGAAAGAGATTACGCATGATTATGAAGTCCCCCTCGCGAAGGCTATCCTGAAGCACTTCGCGGACACACCACCTGAGTATGCCGTCATCAGACTTTCTTCCAGCCAGCCTCACGATACTATCGTCCTCGTTGTCAAGATGGACGTGCCGAGTGACCACCAGATCTTGGCATGGGACTGGGTGCTCCAGGGCTACTTCGATGCTGTCTCCGCTCACGCCTCCGAGGACAGTGTCCTCTATGGTCGCGTGCAATTTGAAGACGTTCACTTGCGTTACAGATACGGGACAAAATATCGGGTGATGCAAGTGCTACGTCCGGACGAGAGATCTGGGGGTTGGGTTGTGCATAAGACGATACCGAGGGCTACGTTGCAGGATGATGGGCAGATTCATATAGATCATGAGCACCAGATTCACTGGTCGCCGGAAGATGTTGTGATAGAATTTGATGGGGCTGAAAAGACTGATTGAGTGAGCAGACGGGTTGTTGTATGTCGAATGGCGGGCTTCGACTTTCCAAATGCAACTGTCATGGAGTGGGTCGTCAACAAGGCGCCAATTTCTGTCACGATGTATACCAAGTCTCCCAGTCCTCCCGATGCGGCCGATGAGGCTGCTGATCGAGAATGGAAGATAGCATTCACTACTCTGCATTACGTGCTTCAAGGCTACCTCAATGCTATTGCAACAAACATCAAGCCCAACCGACCAATTTTGAGTCATGTGGTGTGCGCAAATGGCTTCACATCCGACATCATATATTATACTGCCGATCGCCGAATTCGAGTGCCTGATGGCTTCAAGCAGGACGAGAATGGAGAGATCGTACACGTTGGTATTATGCGTGGTCTTCATGCCGACTCCGAGAGCAACATCGACTATGAGGACCCCGACGATCTTCTGGTCGTTCCAACAAGAGACTAGACGCCCGCGTCTTTCCGCGACGCGATAGCTTGGACATTGTGCTTGAAAACTTAAGAGAGCGCTTGCCGTTTTACAGAGAGACTGTTACGCGCATGTATTCGGATCGGACGCTGTAGTAGCTTAGATTTGAAGATGGACGAGAGCAAGTCCAACTATCCAGTATAATAATATATAACGCTTGATTACATAGACTTGCCTAGTTGCTTGAATATGTTCTGTAATAGTGGGCAAGACGGCATGAGACACCAAGCAAGCTTCGTCGGAGCATCCTCTCTGAACCTGACCAAATCTATGCAGCAGTATCAAGTGGTGACTTGCAGACGAAAGCGTTTAGCTGTGGCTCGCCATAAATGAGAATCATGTTCTCAATCGCAGCCCAAAGACCTAGCCCAGCAGTTGCCAGTGCACCGAGCAAGTACAGCAGTGCCAACACATTCAAGTACCACTTGTCGGCAAAGAAGCCGCGCATCAGACGCCTGATTCCAAAATCGTTGCGAATGACCTTTCCAGTCGAAACATCGAAGCCTTCATCGCCTCGCATGGCGTTCTTCTGCGTGATGTACCCCAGGTAGAGAAGTGGCGGGAATGAGTACGTGAACTGCATGGCGCAGACTGCGGAGACGAGCGCGACGAAGCCAGAGAAAGCGGGAATGGCACCTCCGATGACGTAGGCAATGGACCAGTAGAGTGGGACTAGACCTGCCCAAAGCCATTTACCTTTCGTGGTGTACAGCGGTGGCGCATTGAAGATCTGGACACCGACACTGTTGTAGACGACTACAAGTGATGAGCCTGGAATCTCAAACATATCATGTGCTGATGCCAGCTTACCTTTCAGTCCGATGTTTCCATAAAGAGCAGCAGCAATCAGAGCTGACAGCATGGCAAGAGCATTGCCAGTTGTGGACCATGCATACGGCGAGATGCCGAGATATGATGGGTTCTGCACATACTGGCCCTGGTAACCATACATGAAGAGACCGTACATCATGTAGCACAAATATATGAAAAGCTGAGAGCCCCACATCGACTTCAAGAAGTCACGAGGCTGAGACATCTCTGCCATGAAGTCAACAAAAATCTGAGCGCCACCATATGCGTAGACAGCATTCATGAGGCCATTGACTGAGGCGCCGAAGTTGGACTGATCTGGCAGACCGGCCGAATGCTGTACCGGAGGGAAGTTACCCTGAGCATCTGGTTTGGCCAGAGCAGGGTTGATGCTGTAGCCGGCTGACGCCGCGTATGCTGAGAAGAGCGGAGGCGAGTGAGCCGCAACACCCATTGTGATGAACATGATGAGCAGGTTGATCCAGATCGCAAAGTTCGCAAGCCAGCCAAACTTCTGCAGGGTACGAATCTGGCCGAAAAGAAAACCTGCAATCGCCCAAACAAGGACACAGATTGCATAGCACAGTCTGAATCTGCTTGCTTGCGACAAAGCCTCTCCGTTGCTGATCAAGATGATTGCCACGCTCATTAGCAGCTGCAATGCTTGGAAGGCAAGGATGATGTATCTTGCATAGCCGCCGAAAATGCGGAAGCCGAGATCTGCGTAGGTTCGCACTGGGAATTGATAGGAGTCGAGACCTGGCAAGTGATTAGCAGCAGTTAATGAGAAGTGATCTCTGTGCTAACCCATGTAGCAGATCCATAGTAGAGTCCCAGAAATGGCAGCCATGACTCCGAAGACAGTGTACAAAGCGACACTTGGGCTGCACCATATTAGTACGGTGAGTATCATATACAAGTCGTGCGAAGACTTACCCCCATCCAGTCGTTGCGACTGCGTACGGTAGACCGAAGGGACCAAGGACGTCAGTTGTAAGCAGATAGAAGATGGCCATTGCCGTAGCATTGCGAAGTGCCTTGGATGCATTGACCCATTCCGCGTCCGTGATCTTCATCCTATTCGCGGCTTTGCTCGTATTGAGCGTCGCCATCTTGTCGTCCAGCTCAGACTTGTTCGACTTCGGTGGGAAAATGACCTTCAGCAGTGGAATCTTGTGACCAGCTGCGGCTGTCGATGCGTGAGCCTGGTCCTCTCGGGTGAGTTCCGCATAGTAGTGATATTCTTCAAAGGACACAGTGGAGTCGTATAGTTTGCGATGTTGTGGCGCGATACGGCCATCATTGATGCGATCAGCAATCCCAAAGTTCTCGCTAAGGCGAGGATCCTTTTCATCGGGCATCATACCACCGAATTTGGCCATGTTGTTGTAGTCTTGAAGAAAATGCTAAGAGCTATAGGGCGAAAGATAAAATCGGGAGAGGAACAGACAGCCTTTATGAGCTCAATTTCCACTGTAAAGTGTCGAGGCGCCCTACAGATTATGGCACTTTACCACACCATGTTGCATGGAATCCTAAGCAGCACGCGGCTGGACGGCAAACCGGACTTCCACCATACAGAATACCAGAATTGAAGGTGCCAGAGATAAGCTAGCTGGAAGATCGGCGCCGTGCACTGTGGTATCATGTCGGCGGGCCTCCATCACCGTCGGAGGTGCAATCGACGCTATGTGTCAATGCATGGCAAGCGGGGCATTTTGGAGTCTTCTGCACATCGTTTTTCACGCTCTCGACGTGCTGTCCTCCTACTAGAGACACATAGAATCGTGAGTCAAGAGTCATGCCAGAGAAAAGAGCCATGATTTCCAACACAAAATTCTTCGGGCCAATCGGCCTCGGTACCAGCGCCATCGCAAAATGGACATCTCAGACGACTTCTTCGTAACAGAATCCACAAGGGGCCGTATTCCTCGCTTAAACAATGTGACGTCGACGATCCCTTGCGCGCTACACAGCTAAGAATTGCGGAGGACGAAGCCAAGACCTGATAAGCTTTCTCCAATGGCATTGGACCTGCCTATTGCAGTTGGTCTCGCCATCAGTAATGCTTGCCGGTATCGAGGTTGGTCGTCCGTGGATGCGCTGCCGTTGCGTGGTTGCGCACGGCAATTACTCCTTCCACAAAGGCGACTGGTCGCTTTCGTCCGAACACGCACCGAGAACGGGAATATCGGCTCGTGGCGGATGGAGGCTACTTTGTCGACGATGTAACGACGAACACGCGTTGCGCGATAAACCGATGCTAAGGGGAATGTCACGCAGCATTGGAAGGGCGTGAAGAGATGGAGGACTGGAGAAGAGAAGTGGAAGGATGAAATATGTCGTCGACGGATATTCTACTTGGCATGCTAATTCTAGGCAACAGGCGGCCGGGTCAGATTTTAGACGTGAGCTTCTCCTTCTCCACGTTCAATAGACTTGACGCTAGAACATTGGAAGCTTTGGAAGCTGCTGAGGAAGCAGCGCGGTCTCTGCTAGCCTGCCTGAGGATTGACTACAGCGACCCTAAGAGATGGATAGTCACGTGACCATGCCCATCCCTCGCATCGCCTCTTTCCGGCTTCATGCTCAGTCATGATCTCCTCGTCTCCTTCGGAATCTACAAGACATGATCTTCTTTTTCCATTGTCCGGTTCTAGACAGTAAGTTCGTTACGGCCATTGCCAAAGCCCAATGATCTTCACTTCCGCAGATCCTTAACTTAATGCGGGTCATAGCACGAACCAGGAGAGCCGCATAGGCAAGATCCTCGTGTCTGCGCCACTCATTCGCCCACTCTGCATCAAGCAAACATGGGAGCCTTCCTTGATTACAAGCTTCGAGGCAGCAGAAAATGCAGAACCACGCCCTGCGGTTCGCAATGCTTAGCATTCGAGGCTTGGAAGAGCTTGGGTACTGTCAAGCATTGATGCTGTCTTCGGACGTAGAGGATGGTGATCTTTCTGTATATATGTACGAGTGTCGCTGTTGTATTTGGCTTCGTTCATTCTCGTCATTGCAGTCTTTCTCACTTGTGATATTTCACTGACTCCAGCGACTACTTGACACACAGAGAAACACCATGGGACCAGTCAACAAGCTCGTCAAGCTCGTTGGCTCAGGCGTTGGAGCAGCGCGCGAATCGTACCTCTCACACCAAGAGGAGAAAGTGAAGACAACTTCTCAATCGCAATCGACCAGCCTACACCCGCCAGATCACGACCAGCGAGCACACAATCTCGACACTGATGACGACCTCGAAGACACATGGACGCTAGACGAAGCAGCTCAATCCATCGATCCACAAGCGTACTCAGAAGCCCATCCCCAACCGAGCGAAACAGATCAAGACCCCAAAGATCTCGCCGGACAGGTCCTGCGTTCAGCAGCACCACCATCCACACCAATTAGTCCCCTTGCACTGCCTGTGATTGTACCCTAACGCCGTCCAGGTACCAAAGGCCGCGGCTTCGTGCGTGCATACGCGCCTGTCCTGTCCAGTTCCGGAATCGATGAGCAAACCTTCCTCCTCTTCCTAAAGAACCTCCATCTCGCCTCCTCCGCCTCCACAGGCCTCAAAGTCGTCTTCATAGCCGGCACAGCCGCCGGCGTGGTCCCAGGACCCATCACCCAGATCGTGAGCGCGGCCGTGCAAGTCGCTGCTGGCGCTGCGATAGAAGCGCAGAGGCGGTATAAAGCGAATGCCTTCCTGGATCAGATGAACGAGGGCTTGTTCAAGCCGAGAGGTCTCTATGCCATGGTTGTGGCGTATAAGCCTGATGCGCGCAAAGCCGTGGAAATGGGCGAGTTTGATAGTGAGGCTAGTGTGGCGAGGTACACGGCGCGAGAAGGACAGGGTTGGAAGGATAAGCTGAGAGGCCAAAGTGGGAAGAACTATGGCGAGTTGAGTGTTGGCGAGTCTGCGCCTTTAGTCTATCCCGCGCTTGAAGAGGCGAGGGAGGGCAAGACGGAGGAGCAGAGGGGCAGGTGGAAGAGGTTTGAGAGATTCATGGGCGAGTACGGGGATAAAAGAGCCCAAGCGACCTACGTGAGTTATTCTTTTGTCATTTACTGAGTGCAGCGTGGCTCACATTGGCGACAGGAGCACAATAACCCGAACAGTGCCCTTGCAGGGCCAGAGACTCCACAGTCCAGATCGCGCTATGCGGATCCAAATCATGCAGCCAATAGTGGAAGTCTGATCTCGCTTGTCACCGGTGGTGCTGTCAATCCATTGGAGCACAAGCAGCGCCGAAGACAGGAAAGGCGCGAAAGGTTGTCGAACAGGATCGGACGACCTTTGCCCGAGCGTGGTCAAGGTTCACCTATCAAGCGTGCATTGCAAGAGGATGTTCTGTACCTGATGATCGTAAACATGTCAAGTGATGCAGAACTAGCAGCAGCCAGAGCAAGACTTGAGGGACAGATGTAGAAGGTAGAGATAGAGATGCAGTTGATCTGCCCATGTTCAAACCTCGCTATGCTGAAAGGCGCACTTTCTAACCTGCTGCACGCCTGGGGGGTATCATTATTAGAAATGCTCGTCGTCCATCCCTCATCTGAAGAGTCGTCGTCCGCCCATTTTCGCCGCTGTTCTCTCCTTCCCTGTCAAACTGACACCCATGAAACCTCCTGCTCCACCGATCCTATCCTTCTTCATTCGTCTCACTGCCTCTCTTAAATGATCTGGGGTCAGTGGCCCTCTCCACTCAGGCTTTATCCTGTCCTTCAAGTCCGCATCATCAGGCACTTCCGTACCATCCGGAAATTTGAGATCCACAGCCTGCCATTCGATCTGAATCCTGCGCGCCTCTTCTATGACGTCGCCAAGGAAGACCTTGGTGTACGCGTTGATGGCGGCGACAACTGATTGCGGGACGGATTGCGAGAGCGTGTGGTTGACGAGCTTTCGGATCTTGACTCTTAGCGGTCCACCTGCCGCCGAGAAGGTACCGTAGCCATCTTGTTGTTTGGTGTTGAAACTTTGCCGGATCAATCTGTGCCTTGCTGTCAGCCTGCGATCACTCTAATCTGGATGCATCATGGTCATAGTACCTCTGTGCTTCCTCTTCTTTCTGGCGGAGCTCTGCGTCGTCCTCATTGTCACGCAGATTGTCCTGCTGATCATCGTCGTCTTCCTCGGGCTCTTCGTCTCCGCCTTCGCCATTGACTGCACTGCGTGATCCTGCTCTGCCCGCGCCATCGACCTTGCTGCCGCCTGCGATGATGCTGCCGCTCTTGTGTCTCTTGCCTCGCTTGCCGGTGCCGATGCCGCTGATGACGCTCGGTGTACCAATGGCGGCTGAGTCAACTGACGGTGAGCGGCCGCCATGAGGGAACTCTTCGGGAGGAAATGATGTTTGTCGTAGATGCGATGGGCCTGCGGTGGATGGCTTGCGGCGTTTGGGGTTTGTGAGGCCAGGTCCGAGTGAAGGCCGCTTGCGCGAGATAGGAGTCCCTGATCCAGGCGGCGAGCCTGCGTACGGCGGCGATGTTGCCATTCTTCAGCGTTTGAGTTGTGAGTTGATGATGTAGGTGGTCGCACTTGTACATCGAGACATGAGTGGTGATAGGCACGTGACCCATGCTGCCATGTCCACTCAGCGTGATGTAATCTACGCGTACAGCACGTTGCCTCGCAGACGAAGTCCTCTCCACCTCTCACCAGACCTTATCTGCACAACTATGCGAGATTAAACATTGGAAACGGGCCTCGAGGGTTTTTGAGTAGTATTTATCTCCTCCCTGCCCTCGAGAAACCACGCGAACAATCTGCCTTCCTCGAGGATAGACCGCATTAGGACGTCGCGAAGTCTGAGAAGCCACTTTCCAGCTGCTGTTCTTCGCCTTTGGCATTATTGTGTCATTCACTACAATCGAGCGAATGCAAATATGACGATCCATGGTTCGTATTCGAGCTCATTTCCCATTTTTGACTTGACTGCCTCCGGTGTATTCTGCCGTCTCACAGCTCAATGTACAAATCAGGGCCCGGTAGTTCAATCGGTAGAACATCAGACCAGCAACTCCGTTTCGTACACACCTTTGATTAGGCTTCGTCCTTTTCTCTGGCTTCCCCTGCACCCACGTACACCTTTGATTTGGTTCATCCATTTCTCTGGAGGCTACTGCTTGCAGTTACGCCCGGGGCTGGCCTTCTGATATCTGCGTTCGACTCGCAGTCGAGCCAATCTTCTTTTTTGGTCCTGACATCTTTTATCGATTTCTGCAGAAAGACATGGCACTTTACGGCTCGATAGCTCAATTGGATAGAGCATCAGACCAGAAACCCCGCCGGTAAACCCCGTGTCTCGAGACGCTGGTTGCCCTGTGATTTGGCCTCTGCCATCCTGCAGAGCACTTTGGGGCTGGCCATCTGAGATCTGCGTTCAAGTCGCAGTCAAGCCACTTCACTTTTTGCTTCCTCACACTGCGCTTGCAACGACTCCCGGTGAACAAGAATAGCCACGGCGTTCTATTTTGCTAAAGGCTACTTTGTGTCCGTACGCCTTGCCATATGATCCGACGATTTTACCAGCACAGACGAACGCCAGACCCATCGTACACCGTGATCATGAAGGGGTATCGACAGTATCATTACCTCCACCCAAATGTGCAGTGAACATGACGCCACCTATCCTACATGTCCTCATACCGCATAAAATCCCAGCCTAGTATCCTCCGAGGTTCCAGCCTAGCACGCCAGGATTCAGATCATCAAATGACACATTCTTTGTGCCAAATTGCGATCGGTCGTGGATCTCTGTACTCGTTCTCGCTGAATTGCCCTTCTCAGACGCGGTTGCAGAACCAAAGTTGCCTGCACCACCAGCACTAGTTGTCTGCCCACCACCAAACATATTGTTCTGGGGCATCACAGAACCATAGCCGGCATTCTGATTGAGATTCGACCACTCCTCTCCACTGAGCAATGACTCCAGATTGACGCCATTGACAGGATTCTGCCCACTGCTCGGCGCAAATACCTGGTTGCCTGACTGATTCAGGAACTGCGACGTGAAATCCGTAGGCGTATTCATGCCACCATTGTTGCCGCTGTTGTTCCCACTTTGTGAGGCAAAGCCACCGCTATGCATCATGTATGCGGGCATCGGACCCAGCAGTTGCATGTCCGCATCGTATATCTGGTTCTGCTCACCCGACTCGCCATTATTGAACATGAATGTTGAGCTAGGAGGGACGAAGCCACCTGCACCTGCCGCGCGTTGAACGCGGAGCTCGTTGAGCGACGTGGGGAATGGAAAGGACGGATCACTGGCGAGGCTCTTGAGGATATCGTCGTAGCTTTGTGCGCCAGCGGCGGGGTTCTGATTCGGGTACTCGACTGGATCTGCGGATGGAAACATCACAGCGGAGATGTCTGCTAGTGGGAAGTTCTGCTCTTTCTGGTCGATCGGCGATGCAGGGAAAGAATCCTGTGTTTGTGACAGGCCAGATGTGAGGGAGGGTGAGCCCATCACAGCGTCTGGGTTACTTCGTTGGATCATATCGTAAAGATGTGGCGCGGTAGATTGTGTGTAGTCCATGGTGTCGGAGCGAGGCACATTATTAGCGATGCCAGCTTTCGCATCTCTGCTCTTTGACCGGACGTGGGGGAATGTGTTGGCTCGTGATGGCGGCTTGTAGTCGAAATTCTCTGGAGCAGAGTCGTATTTGGTTCCGTAGGACGAAGCGTCTTGCTTTCTCTTATTGGCTTTTGCAGCCATCGATGCTTGTCGAGAACGTCGCACTCGGTCTGGCAGTTGCTCGAAGAGTGCCTGATCCTTGTCAGCTTGGTACGAGGAACGAACATTGCATATCCACCTGTAAAGTGGCAGAGCATCTGTCTGCTGCCATGCTTCGCTTCGTCAGCTTTCGTAATGTCTCCTTCCCTTCGGTAGCGACGCGAAGTACATCTTGACTCGCATCGTTATCTGGATTCTCCAGAGCATAGAAGACCAGCGACAGTATCGCAAAGAATGTGGTGTACATAGTAAACCAGTATGCCCCGGCCAGAAGACCCTTCCGTCTCATCTCACATGCGATGTGAACAATGTTTCTCGAGACACTGACGCAAGCTGCCGCACATGCATATGATCGCTTGTCGATGACGCGAGATTTGCAGGTGTGCGACACGTAGTGCAGGAATGGGCGGTACAGCATCATTTGTGCATGAGCATACGCCATGCGCAACAAGTGTTGCATACTAGTAAGGGTCAGTATGCTAATGTGGCGAACCTGGCAACAACATACCGTATTATGGGTTGTTCAGCATCGCCTCCAGGCTTGAGCGTCATGGGCAGCGCATCCTGCCAATTCTTGAGATCCTTTTCGATCTCCAAGATCTTTGCGTAGCTGACACTGTATGACTTGACATCCCCTTGAGCGGCCGAGCTGGTAGCTTTGAGAGGATACACGTATCGAACAATTTTGTCCAGAATGGCTACAAGTCGGGCATGTGCGTTTGCTCCAGCCATAAGTGCTGGCACCCCTTCTGGTTGTGGCAGCAATCCTGCTTCTGTGATGCATTCGTCGTCGACTTCGGCAGGGAACTCTTGGTCGATGTCATCTTCACTCAGTGAATGGGGCAGTCCAAGTAAGGCACCGACATAGGTGTCCATCCGCTGAATGACCCAGAAGACACGCTTTCTTGTCTCGTTCTCAATTGGACTAAAGCATGCATCCGAGAACGATCGGTGCAACCCCATCCGTACCGCAGAGCGTAGCGCAACGCCAATGTATGCATAACACGTCGAAAGTTTTGCCGACGCTTGCAGGAACAAGATCATATAGACGAGTGCTTGGACTTGGCGTAGGTCTCGACAGTCCGCAATATCCATCATTGATCTTGCGAGGCGGAAGTACTTGAAGCTGCATAAGATGTTAGTCATTTTGCTTTTTGGCCCCACAGGTTACCCGGAGAACTTGCCCTTCGGCAATTGCCGACTCATAGCCTTTGTGGTCAAGCTCGTCTCGTGCTGCGTCGTCGCGCGCAAAGAGTGTGCCCAAAGCGAGGACCGAGTATAGGAGCGGAAGAAACACATTCTCTTCATTACTGAAGTCCTCATGCGAGTGATCGTAAACCGCATCCAATTGCTTGAGGAAAGTGGGGTAGTGCACGACACGCAAAAGTGCGCCTGCGTCCTCGATCGCATTGTCACACAGTGAGCGCGCCTCTTCCTTGGTAGGGAGCTCCAATCCGTTATCCCATGGCGAATCCTGCGCTGACCGAGGCGAATCGAAAACTTGCGATAGCGGTCGAGTCGACTTGACGAATGGAGTTGCCCGTCCCTCCGGTCCCATCATGTCTCCGAGCTGTTCTCGCATTCTCTTGACGAAGCTGAGGCCCGACGAGTGGCCATGGTATTCGAGATGACCCTGTTCATCAAGATCAAGCTGTCCAGTTGACCTGACCATAGACTCTAATTGCGCATCTGTCACTGGTATTTCTCCTCCATTCTGCTCAGAGTATGCCGTTGGCCCTTGTACTGGATTGCTTTGAGGAGGCGACGATACTGCAGGTGACACTGCTAGCATGCCCTGCTGAAGTTTCGCTTCAAGAGTAGGGTCGTTGAGATCAGCGCCAGGAAGCACAGTCTTCAGAATCGCATTCGCTCTCGCCAATTGCTTCTCTAGAGCTTCTATGTATTGAGGCGCGGTGTTGCGACGTCGATTGGAAGGTTGATCGTAGGTACATTCGTAGCCGTATACTGTGCAATGCGTACAAGGCTGCTTGCCGTCGCATTTGATCTTTTTTCTGCGACACTCTGCGCACTATAAGTATATGAAGATATATCAATGCTAGGAACCGTAACGCACCGTCGCAAGCTCTTGTGACTCTTCTTCTCTTCTGCAAAGGCGCAGGAGGTTTACTGCTTGCTTCTCCATCTACCAATGCTGGAGATAGTTGAGGACTATCATGCGGAGTGGGGTGCGAACTGTCTTGCGCTCCACTGTCCTGCTGTAGATCCAGGGTATGCTCGTCGTTTTGCTGAACATCGTCACGACTCGAGCCCTCAGGCACAACTCCTTCCATGTTCTGAGGCAGATACACACTGGGAAAGGAAGAAGAGTGTCAATGCGGAGGGGGTCGACGGCCTCTCTGCAGGGCCAAAACCACCTTATGCCTTTTTCGAGTTAGGTTCCTTCCTTTGCTTTAAGTCCTTCTAAGGCCGTCGGTGGCGTCGCGATAATCCCAGCCGCTGCTCTCTGGATGAATGAGAACGCAGTGTAACACAGAGCCATGATTCACGAAACGTGACTTGAACTGCAGCTTGCAGCGTTTCATTGCACACTAGATGAGGGATAAAAGTGCGCTATCTGCTCCAAATGCACGTCTTGGGCAGACACAGCCTTCGAACACGAACGAATATGCTTCCCGCTACCGCTTTGCAAGGATCGTACCAGCAACGAAAGGCTCCGAGGTGGTCGATTACTAAGTCGACATATCAACTTCATGACCTCAGAATGAGAGTCAATATTCATGCTTTTTGAACATCTTTCTCGCGACGTGCATTTCAAGCATAAAGCTGCAATGGCATTTGGTCGTGCTGGTCATTGTTGTGTCATGACTTTCGCATGCGGCTCGCAATGCACCCTTGCCCGACGGACCAGGGCCCGCGATGTACGGCGAGCCTCCGATTGTGGAGTATGCCGCGAGGTTGTCGCACAAGTCGGTAGCCACGAGAAGGAAACAACAAGGACTCGGAGTCACTGCGCTTGTTGACGAAGCGGTAATGAGCAGTTTCTTGATGATACAACAGAACGCAACAAGCTCCTACACGCGTAGTCTTATGCCGACTGAATCAATTCGAATCCCTGGGAACCGACGAATGCTCTCTCGCTCCTGGTGAAGAGATCACCATGTATCGAGGAGGCAGGTAGATGTTAGCATGAGAAGTTGGACACCTGCGAATGGCGCGCTCCTACTCCAGACCGCTCAATCGCCGAGTAAGACGTCAAGACAGCGGCAATGACGCCGTGCGGATTTTCAGGCATGATGTGGTGCAAGAGTCGCAAGCGACATGTATCTCACACCAAGCAGACAGAGTGTGTCTGCAAAATAGATAGCATCGAGACTTGCACGCGATATTCGTCGCCCACGTGGAAGAGCACGACATCAAGCCTCAAATGTTCGTTACCGAGAAGCTTCGCAGTGGCTTCGGCGACGTCGAACGAATTATTTCACTCGTCTAAACGGCGACCATGGGATCGGCGACCTCGAGTATTCGCCGACAGGAGATCGATCTAAGGGAAAATCTCCTAAACAGTACGCCAAGAACTAAATTCACTAACGAGTTGCGATCAATTAAACCACAAAGGTGTTGCCGATAAGTCTACCGTCGGCTGTGGACTCAGGGACGCAAATATATATCTCCACACATACAATTGACTGCTATCTCGTAGCAATCTTTTCAGACATGCCCACACGGTTCACAAAGCGATGTTCACGCCAGTTGAGACCAGCATAGGCGCACTGCTGCTGCATGCTGCGACAACTGTTCTATTGTATGATGTCGGCGCAATTCTCGGAGCATCAGCTTTGCTACGCCGAATGCTCAGCAGTCCGCAACATGAGATCGCGCAACGGACTCCGTTGCTCTGGTTCTTTGCTGGTATGGCTCTGGCAGTTGTGGGAATCATGAAGTCCATGCCCCAGTTCCTTCCACATTACCCAGGTGTCGACAGCCGACCAGAGACCATACTGAAGACGATAGCAGCTGGACTCCTTACGGGATGGGGAACGAAGGTGCGAAACTTTGGCCATCATCTGGTGGCACACGCGAGAAAGTGCTGACTGTTATCGTAGCAATGTGGTGGATGCACCTCTGGCCATATGTAAGTACATAGCATTACGAAGCAGGTCCTCGAGGCGCAGCTACGCATGCAAAATGCCATGAGTGCCTTCAGATTTGAGTGCGATAAAATCTCAAAGCCATGGAGGACCAGGAAGAGAGAGGATTGCACCGTGCGGACCAGCTAACAGCGTTGTCAGGCTATGTGGTATTGGGCGCCTAAGTCCTCGGTCGTTCCTGGCGACTTTGATATTCTTTCCCACGGCCGTGTATACCTTTCACGTCACTAATCCGTCGCTAACGACTCCTGTGTGTCTTGATCATCGAGTCCCATGCTATCAAGTCAGTAGTCCGACCGGACACGACCTGGGAACATTTGTTGGGGCATCTGTTTTGGTGTCAGCATTATTCGCTACAAGCAGGCTTAAGACCGTGCGTGTGTGGTCCTCTGAAACTAGGATTTCCGCTAACATGACATTCATAGATGAGTCCAAGCAGTATCCACGGCTTAGCGGGCTTCACTTTTGCGCTCGGCCTCCTCATCTCAGGGATGGCAGATTCAGGGAAAGTGCAAGCCTTCTTCGCGATCCGCTTCAATCCATTCGATATTTCACTGTGGGATCCGAGTCTGTCGCTCGTCATCTTATTCGCAGTCGTCCCGAACATTGTCAGCATCCGGTGGCGGGGTTTTGGGGAACCTCCTAGATTGGCTCGAAAGTTCAATCTGCCCACAAAGACGCTGAAAGATGTGGATGCCAAGTTTGTTCTCGGGGCAGTCGCATTTGGTATTGCTTGGGGCTGGAGTGGCATATGTCCTGGACCGGCTATCGTCAGAAGTGTTGTACAGCCTACTTGGGGCGTCCTCTGGTTGATGGCCTTTAGAGTTGGAAGTCTTGACGTGTTTGGTTGATCTAGCACGAAGGTGCGGAGAAATCCGATACGCAATGTTCAAAAACCTTTTCAAGCTCTTGGTCCAAATGTAATCGTGTTTCTTCTAAGACATGATTAGTCTGGCACCACATGTGTAGTCATGCCTTTCTACGAAGAGACTCCGGCACAATATTAGTGTCTCCTCTTCCTGTGTGATCATGAGCTGAAGCAAAAAGGCATGCTCGCATGGCTTTGAGGAAACATCCGGCCTATTCTCGTGCGGGTAGAGGGTGGCGACCGCCTTGCGTGCTCTCTTTATTTCCCTTCAGCAGAATGCGCTGGTGCAGAGGTGAGGAGCATGGTATGTAATAGTATCCATTTTCCAGGCGTGTGTCAGCAGCACACGTTATCGAATTTCAGTCCCTGTCTATCACCGGGCTTTCGCGTGGGAAAGTAGATCGAATTGTGATGTGCAGGCTTGGGTCGACAGGCAGATGAGGATCAACGATGGCGACGAGTCCGTGGACCAGACGAAGAACATTTCTGGAAAAAAGGATCTTCGGTCGCCGCGGAATGTTTTGCAGAATCAACATCTATGACAGATAGGAGATCAGAGAGATGCGTACGCTGCGCTTCGCACTCATCCATTGAGTTGTGGTTCATCCAAACACTCTCGACTGGTTGAACTTTGGCAACTAACGCACCTCACCAGATCTGGTCATGAACCATGGATCGGAGGTCTAGGATTTGCTCGGAGGCCGAGCTAGGATCTCGAGAGGGCTGAAAGGTAATTCGGCAACGAGCTGCCTGCAGAGCGTGTTTCAGCTGTCTCAAAGCACGCGATCCCGTGTAAAGACAAGCCTGTCGCGACCCACAAGCAGTCCCTGACCGCTGTAGCCAGTAACGATGAGCAAGATTGAGCAAAAGTAGGCCCCGGTCTGCTAATTCTGGCTCTCATGCGGGTCACTTTGCTGTGGCCTTTTGGTGTTGAAATACGGATGTATGAAGTAGGGTCGTAGCTTCTGTATTAGGGAGCGAGACAGTTGCTATTCTGAGATGTAAAAAGCAAAACCATCGAATCAGCTTCAGCGCAGCATTTTAGTGATCAGTGTCCTCAAGGTTTCTAGAGCACGGCGCCACGGTGAAATCTCCGACACGGTGGACGCCATCCCCTCGACTGTGTCGTCGAGGCCCCCGTCGAGTGGGCGCTTCCTACCCGTGGACTCTGCATGCCTTGTGCAGGAGGCTAGTCCTTTGTGGTCATTCGTCTTAAGGCGTACAGGGCCGGCAAGTTATGCCGGGAGCATTGTTGCAGATCAAAGGGAGCAACATGACACCCAAGCAGTTTGCATTGTTGTGCGAGCTTTGTTGACACTCACTTGCGGTACGGTACCGCAACGTCCAAACCTCTGGGTAGGAGTTGACATGTAAAAACCAACGCCCGCCTGACTTGAAGTGGAGTAGCTGATGAATGGCAAAACGACGATCACGAAGAGGCTAGAGCATATCGAGACAAGTTGCTGCAAGCCAGACAGGCTCGGCGCCGTTAGAGACTTTGGGGCTCACCAATGAGCGGCGCAGGCTTTTTTTGGCACTCGAAGCGCCCGTCTTCTGCTCTCACTCACCTCATTGCGCTTTTCTGTGTGCATACTCCATCTTTCCGCTGAACTGCTCAGGGCAATCATGACAGCTGAGCCCATTCGAACACCTTGACCGTCGGACAGAGGCACACTGCGCAGATAGGAGATCTTTGTGTTACCCATGCTCTTGCGCTGTCCAGGATACAACTCCCGGGTCTTCGTCTAGGTGCACTGCTCTCCCCCCAAACGATCTCCACTGTCCACGAATATTCACTTCCGCGACCTCTTCCACGCACCCATAGCGCTTCGCTATCCCGTGCGTACGCCTCTTCCACGTTGCGCGCTCGCGACTGGACTTCATCCTTCAGCGCCAGTTGCTGTAATCTTGCCGCGTCTATTTGTGTCGTCGCCGCATCTGGTGCATCCACTCCTTGACAGTCGTTAAGCGCCCATAGAGCAAGCAGGACCTTGCCTACTCTAATCCCTCAAAAGCTAGATTCCAATCGAATAATATACTCGGTGGGTTGTTTCTTTGCATGCTGTATGTTCCTAGAGCCGCTGCTGCAAGAGGAGGTCGAGCTTCGGAAGCGCAACTGAGGCCTCTTGTGTCTCGAGCGCTTGTAGCCCTGGTCACCTGAAGTCTGCCATTCTGCGGTCTTTCTGCGCCGTGGGCCTCAAGCAAACTCACAAGATCAAAGAGGTCTTGGATCGTCCTTGCTTGTTGCTCATTTGTAGTTTGCACTTTGGCTGGGACATTGGGCATGGCGACAGCAGCATTGTCAGCGCAAAACGCTGACCGTCAGAAGGCTTATGCAACCGACGACCCCTTCGCATTTCCGCTACGGCCCTCTCCCAAGCAGATCGAATTCAGCGTACCAGCGATCGAGCTGATCTCGCCGACTCCTCGTCATCCTACATACGCCTTACATCACGACAGCGAGTACTATCAGGCAGGGAACCTCGACAGGTCTTCCCGTAGACGGTGGCGCATGAGCATGCAAGCACCTCCAAGTCCAAGAACTTTTGCGGCGCCAATGCCGTCTTTCATGACTGTGTTCGACGAAGAATCGACACGAAGGGAACTGGAGGACATCTCAGGACAACATGTGCAGAAGCCGTTCCCTAGCAACACCCCAGCAACCAACACCGAAGCACGCTTCGGATCTATGAACTCCCCATTCTCATCCTTTCACCAGCAGCGCGATAGCATCTCGACATCAGCCTCGGAGTCATCTGATTCCTCCCCTACGACTACTGTTTCGACACTAGACTCGTCCTCAATGACGGAACCATCGCCCGGTCCCTCACCAGAGACTCCTGCGAGCGCCATGCCTCTCAACTATGCACCGATCAGCGATGCCAAGTTCCAAGGACCGATGCGATCCTCCACAGAGCCATTGAAGCAGCAGTTTTTCGAGATGGCGAGGCCAACTACACCAGCAAAGAAACCTCGAAATCTTAAAAATCTGGCCGTTAACACAACGTCCGCGTACAACTTGGGACGCGCTATTCTGTCCGCGCCGTTTGTGTCCGTCCAGGATCAGAAGCCGGCTGAACGAACGTCTGCGCCGAATTCGCCCGTTTTTGTGAAACCTCCAACCCCGCCTAGGCGGAAGCTTGGTGGAGGACTAAACCTCACGATTAAGACGCCAGCAAATGCGAACATGGGAATGGGAGGAATAATACCGCCGACACCTTCAGTGACTAAGCCAAACACACTGAGACATTTCCAATCGTCGCCATCATTACCTCTACTCACGTCACGAGATGGTCCCCTTGGTGGCATGACTTTGCCGCCGTTGAAGACTCGCAATGGACCACGAGGATTTGCAGACATCCCGATCGAAGATGAGGAGGATGAGGCGGAACAGAATTTCGATGTGCCTCAGTCACAGGAGGAGAAGCCAGAAAGCTATCCCAATGGTCCGATTCGAATCTATGAAGATGGTGTCGATCTGTTCTACGAGCCCAACGTAGAGATTGCATCACGGTACGATGTCATTTTCAACGTTGCAAGCGAAGTCAAAAATCCTTTCTCGGTGGCTGCAGAGGCTACAAGGTCACCTCCAATCTCTGAGCCGACTCAGAACATGGGTATCTTATCAGAGCCCACGGAGACAGCTGGTTCACCGGACACGCCAAAAGCTACCCCAATCACGACCCAGCTACCAGCCCCTCCACTACCATCAAAGATGCCCGAGTACATCCACATCCCATGGGAACACAACACCGATCTTGTGCCAGACCTGCACCGCCTGGTGAAAGTCATTGATGACAGAGTGCAGCAGGGGAAACGAGTCCTTGTGCACTGCCAGTGCGGTGTTTCAAGGTCTGCAACGTTGATCGTGGCGTATGGCATTTACAAGAACCCTGGCATCACGGTGCAGGAAGCTTATGATGCAGTGAAGAAGCGAAGCAAGTGGATCGGACCGAACATGAATCTGATCATGCAGCTCCAGGAGTTCCGGTCAGGGCTTCTGCGTAATTCAAGAGGCGGACAGTTGTTCAATATGCCCAGGAAGATGTCTACAGCCATGTCGTCAGCGTCGACTACAGGCTCGTTCAATCCCGTGTCGAGCTCAGTATCAAATCCGCACACCCCACGAACAGCGCCTTTGCCGCCAGAAAAAGAGGATAGCTCGCCGAACAGAGCAAGGACTTCAAGTATGGGACCTCTATCAGCTGCACCTTTGGAGCAACGGCCAATACCTGCCTGGGAGAGTGGTTTTAGACGGTCCTGGGGCGAGGGTCAGGCCACGAACGAAATCGAGTCGAAGCGTTTCTCCATTGTGTCAGATACGCCGTATGTCGACGCGAAGGGACATATCGTCCCCATGGTACACGTTATCGAGCAAGATGACGATACGCCAAAGGATGAGGTTCAAGCGACGCACAGCTCGATACACATCACCACCGAGCTGCCGGCGCGGACGAAGTCTCAGAAGAGGAAAACGCCCAACTTCTCACGGCAACTACCTTTACGAACGGATCACGATGGTGATAGCCCGATGGTTGACGCGCCGCCACCTCTACCAGAAATCATGAGCCCCCGAAGTGAAGAGTTCGGAATGATTGGTGTGAACCCTGGTGAAGTTGTACGGAACGAAGACTCGCATGGCTTGTTCTCGCCCATGAGGACCGAATTCCCAGAATTCCCCTCGAGCTTTGTTACAAGAGCCGCTCCGACGACAATCCAGCCATTCCCATCACTCGTGGATCCGCCACGGGCCCCACTGAGGGATACCGCTCCGACACTCAGCGGATTCTCTTTCTTTGACCAGCAACAGACCTCGACAGGCGAACCTTTCTCGATCATGTCTCCAACTGCCTCAACGTTTCCACGGGACTTCCCCTTGCGGAGCAGCAGCCCACAACTTGTCGACTCTTCGCGACTGACGCCACGAAAGAATGTTCCTCGACAATTGAAGACGAAGTTCAGCTCGCCGAATCTACAGGAAAGCAAGCGATTAGCAAGACTTCAGAACGAGATAGATCCAAAGCGACACATGGACGATCTTGACGCTCTGATGTCTCCGAGGGCAACGCAGTTTACTTCAAATCCCTTCCACGATCTCCTTGCGGTGAAGTCCGGAGATACGCCCATAGAGGCGCCGCCAAAGACGCCAGTCACGCCGGCATCTTCGCAGTCGGACCCAAGAAGTCCAGCTCAGCAGGGCATCAGTCCAATCACGCGCAACATTTTTGACGTGCTATGAGAATGCGCGGTCAAGGTGGTTTGCGCAGTGCATAAGTGCAAGCAATGACATGACATATTTGCTTGACACGGCACAACATAACACAATCATCTCCTTTGTTCTGGCACGAGCGGCGTACAGCCACGACGACCATTTGAGCGCTATTGTACCAATACTCTTCTTGTTATTCTTGAGACCAGGCGCAGGCGTTTGCATCATGGACACATGGAATAGAGCACCAATCGTACACTCTAGTGTCTATTTGAGGGCATCATCGTGAATAGGCTGTTCTTCAGCAATCTTGCTGCGACGAATGGGGGATGAAACACTCGGGAAGGAGTAATCATTTGGAAGACGCTGGGAGATATGATTTATGGATGCATGGGAATGAAGATGGGCTGGATGAGCATACGTGCTGCCACTGCCTGTCATTCGCTTTGTGTATAATCAGGAATATCAAGATGGCTCTCTTGAGTTTCGTGTTCTTTTCTTTCTTCTCAGACTGTCCTATCTCCAATTCATTTTGCGCGATGATCACCTCAGCTACGTCACGCTGCTTACGTCTCGAGACTGTGAGCCTTTTGCACCTCAGAATGCAATAACACCCATAACCATGCTACGAACTTTTGATCGCCCGGTATGACTACCACGAATACTCAACGAAGAAGACGCACTCGCATTGTCTGCATAAGCGACACCCACAACCAAACACCCTCCCTGCCCAAAGGCGACGTCCTCATCCACGCAGGCGACCTCACAAACCAAGGCACGTACTCTGAACTCCTCAAGCAAGTCACCTGGCTCTCCAAGCAGGAATTCGAAGCCAAGATCATAATTGCGGGGAACCACGATCTCACGCTTGATGCTGGATTCTACGACAAGCACTGGAAAAGCTTCCATAACCAGCAGAGACAGGATGCGGAGGCTTGTCGGAGACTACTGAGGGATGATCCGTCGATCGTTTATCTGGATCATGAGGCGAGCACGCTGAGATTGAGTAGAATAGATGGGCCCAAGACGGAGTTCACGGTTTTTGGGAGCCCGTATTCGCCTGCGCATGGGCTGTGGGCATTTTCGTACGAGAAGAACGAAGCAGGAAAACTATGGAATCAGATATCGACGAAGACAGACATTGTGATTACGCATACGCCGCCAAAGGGTCATTGTGATAAATCTGTCAATGGGCGAGTTGGGTGTGCAGCACTGCGATACCGTTTGGCCCAAGTACAACCGCGTCTCCATGTTTGTGGGCATATCCACGAGGGACGGGGCGCTGAGAACATTACTTGGGCGGAAGATGGGACGGAGCGGTCTTGCAAGTTCTGGGACGATCCGGGAGCGGGCGAGGGAAATCGGAAGCAGAGTATCCTGTCTCTGCTGCCGGAGAAACCGAGTCAATGGTATAGCACGAAAGTTGCGAGATCGAAGGCCAGAGCTCAAGGTCATCGTTATCAACGATCGGACGGAGGTGCCTCAGATGAGAGTCAAGAACAAGCTGGTGATATCTCCTCAAATGAGAGCACAGCCAGCAGTGACCACGTTGACGAAGCTTCGAGGACCTGCATCGTCAACGCGGCCTTGATGCAGAACTCGTGGCCTGGCCCAAAGAGGCTCAACAAGCCAATCGTAGTCGACATCGAGCTGCCGGTGTGGGCAGACGACGAAAGCGAAGTGACATGATCTCATTTCGTGGAAAGAACACGAGACGAGGTACGCAATTCATTCTTTTCGTTATCGTTACAAATACGCTCATGTTAGGATGAAGCTCAACCTCCAATGCTCATGCCCCCCAATGTGATGACAATGCACATGCCACGCTCTAATGCGTATCCAGAAATCCTGACCCATCTTCATCCGTGGCCCACCCTCATCAGTCAAGCCTATTGCCGCCACCACAAGCCCTCTCCAGCGCCAAAAACGAGAAATGCCCTCCCACAACCGGCCTCGCCATGAAATGCGGCCCCGGAAACCCACCCGTCCCCTCCGTCTCATACAGATCCGTGAACGGCCTATCCGTGCTCGTCTCATTCAACCACCCGCTCACGCGATCGAGGATGTCCTTGCGCACCGCGGGCTCAGCCACAGCAGCGGCCTCAAACTCCCAGTCGGACTTGGTGTAGAGATGGCGGCTGTCAAGGGGGAGACCGTAGCGCTGCATCACTACGGCGTACCAGTTGGACTGGTTGACGTAGACACCGTGGGGGATGAAGTCTTTGTGGTCTTTCTGTGGATGAGGTGGGTGGAGCGGTTGTTGATCGCCTGCGAGTGCTGCATAGTGTTGTGTACTCTTGGAGGAGGCGTTGCCTGTGATTGTGGGATGGAAGCAGAGGATCGCGTCGCCGAAGAGACTGTACAGCGTGGTCCAGCTGCCATACCAGTCGTAAGCGAGTTTGGCGTGCCCACCGTCGCGCGAGATACCATACTCTTGCCACTTGTCGATGTAGACCTCTGAAATGTTCTTATAGTGCTTGGCATCAGCGTTGTTGCCTGCGACGTTGGCGAGCTCTGCCATAGCTTTGATGCCGATGATGCCCTTCAAGGCGAGATTGGTCTGGAGTGGTAGCCAGCCGGCAAAGTCATCGGTGCAAACTGCATTGGCTATCAGTGGAAGGCATGTCGCAATGAGGACTGACCAGACTTACGCTGATTATGTGGCTCCAAGCTGAACTCGACTAGATACGATGTCCACTGCTTCCAGATCCTGTAGCTCCTCTTGAGCCATTTCTCAGCCTGCTTGATTCCTCTTGCACCTCCTCCCCAGCTGTCGTCCATATAGCTCATGCCATCATAAACACCAACATTGGTCAATGGCCACACACTTTCCGAGTCCTCTGCCACTTCGCTGTCGTCGCCAAGCGTAGACCAGATCGACTGAGCGCTAAAACCTTGGTCGTACTTGAGCGAGTTGACCAGTGCAAGTCCCATGATGAGCATGTCACCGCACTCCTCGACAGGCATGTATTCATCCCTACCATCCGCATGTCCAGTAAAGTTCGGGAAGTGCAGGCCCAGATCATGCATTGAGTACTGATTCGGATACTGGCCGCTCAACTGGTGTTCTAGTAGTGGTTCGAGAAGATACGCAAGCCACCGTGGGTTGGTATACAGGAAGAAAGGGAACGCTGGAAAGATGACATCCACAGTTTGGGTATTCCCGTTGGATGAGATCTCCTTGAGGAAAAGAATCGGGTTCTCGGGTGTGCCAGAGAAGCTCGTCGCGCCGAGGACCTGCCTTGCGGAGAGTGCGACAATATCAACGTAGCTGTCAGAGCCGGATTTATAGGCGTCCTTGGCCAGTTGGACTGAGTAGTTGCGGGCAAGCGCATTGGCATTGTGGAAGTCGAGGTAGTGGTACTTGAGCACGTTCTCCTCAGTGAGAAACCAGGACTTCCACAACGGTCGCATCATAGTCAAGCCTCTAGCCGACGCAAATTGCGTGACTGGATCCTGAATGTGTGCAATTGTGAACATGACACTGTCGGATTTGTGGTGTTTCGTCGTGTTCGAAGAAAGCTCGAACGATTTTGAGAATGCGAAGACCGGCTCTTCGTCCATGATCTGCCTGAAGTGCTCATCAATCTGGTTTTGTAGCACGCCAGTCTTTGCAAAGCGCTGTCGCAAGAGGGCCGAGGTGCCGCTCTCGTGCGTGACACCTGAAGGACCTGTGAAGTACAACGTGCCCCACTCTGCGCGATCCCTCTTCTCGGTGAACAACTCTTCATTCTCCCGCTTGACCTTCCATGTCTTGAGACCGCTATGCTTGTCCAAGTCGGTATACTCAAAGTCCCAGACAACGCGGCTGCCTCGGTCACCACTGACCCATTGGCCATTGAGATCTATGTATACATCCACGTCGAAATCTCCCTCGGCAAAGACAGTCAGATACGCTGCAGGTATCGACTGCCGCAAGGTCGATTGCGGTGTGACTGGAGACAGGAACGAGAGCTTTATATGTACTGGCTTGCCCTCATGATGCGGTGCGGGAATAGCGTAGGTCAGGTTCGTGGTCGAGGCATCGTACTTTGCGCCCAGATACTGTGCGTATGAGACATTGTAGCCGTGATCATATCCTCCTTTCCCAAGTGAGTCGTGCGGTCGACCAAGAAGAGGATATGCTGTCTTCGTCGAAGGAACGGAAGCAAGGATGCCGAAGCCGATCTATGCTTGCACTTAGAATACATCCAGACGATATAATCAGTTGAGTATCAGGCAGACCTCCTCGCCAGTCCAGAACATAGGCCATTTACTCCATGGCTCGTCCCTCGCGTTGCCCAACCAAGCACTCAGGTACGGGTTCCTGACGATCAACGGCAGGACCGGCGGTGTCAACGTCGAAGCATCTACGGCGACGGCTAGAAGCGCCGTTACGGCCGTCGCAATGAATGACCGCATCGTTGCGGCAAAAGTCAATTGCTGGAAGAAAGAACGAAAACGCGTGATGATAGGAAATCACTCAGACAGCGACTCCAGGTGCTGGGAAAGGCGGCATCTCTGGCACATCCAAGATCGCCATGCGAGTACAGGGGTCAGGTAAGCTGTTGCAGTGCGTGTGACGAGGGCATCTGACGTCTGTTTTTGTGGGGTAGTCCCCGAACTTCGCCATGGTGGGACGAAACTCGAGGCCGGGACGCACATTTGATGAAGCTCACAACAGACTGTCGTATTCTGCTATTTTGTACGGGGAACAAATTTCATGAACTGCTGGACAGATGAGCATTATTGTTCGGCACAATCGTCGACGGCGCAGGACAGCACGTGACGTACTGGTCCAAGCTTCTTGGCTTCTGGTGCCTCTCAGTCCAGGAATCCTGACTTCCATCACATCGCTTTCTTTGAAGATTGAGCACAGCAATGTGAGTTGATCGATCCGCGCTTTTGAAATGCGATAGTTGGTCGCAATGCAGGGTCAGCCGTATCTGTACTCACTATAAAATTCGCTGCTTCCGATTGCGCCTTTCATCCCGGCCAAGACCTGAACTTGCTACGCAGATCGACGCAGCCTACCCACAGCGGTCAGATAACGACCACCATGCATCTCAGATCAAGATAACAGCTCTACCATTTCCTACTCGTGTTCTTTCCAGTTCTCTTTCTTTCTGATTTCATTTGAGCATAGCGATCATGGAGAAGTCATTCTATTCATGTGGGCAACCGCGCCCACCTTCCTCTCGGTTCTCTTTAGTCCGCTATCTTACCTTGCTTTTCGCTTCCTTACTCGTCTTCTACAACGCATACAAATGGATAATACCTCGACCGCATACATCGAAGTCTTCGACCTTGACGGGGACCAAGCATGAATTCAGATGGTCAGACCTTACGCCATCGCCATCCTTCGGTTTTCACCCCTGCTACGATGGATACGAATGCGCACGACTAGATGTTCCACTGGACTGGACCGCTCCATCGGAAGTTCAGAAGAAGGAACGAGCAGCTATAGCCATCCTCCGTCTCCCAGCCAAAGTCCCAGTAACTTCACCCAGATATGGCGGGGCGATTCTCATTAACCCAGGAGGACCTGGCGGCTCAGGAGTCCACATGCTCCAGCGTGCAGGCAAGCAACTCCAGCAAATCGTCGATACAGGCTATGACCCGACCTCATCACCGGACTCTGGACTTTCCTACGACATTATTGGCTTTGATCCGCGAGGCTTGAACAATACGACGCCAAATCCATCTTGCTTCCCTGATGATACGTCAAGGCAGTTCTGGGAGGTATCGAGGGAAGCGACTGGGAACTTGGGAGAGAATGATACATTCCCACTGGTGTGGAGTCGGAATAAGGCGCTGAGCGAGAGTTGTTCGAAGAAGCTTGGGACGGACTGGAACGGCATAGGGAGGTACATGAACACACCGCAGGTTGCAGCAGATATGGTCGCCATCATCGAAGCATCGGGCGAGTGGCGTGAGAAGCAGGGGCACGAAGCTGTAAAGAGAGTCGGATGCCATGGTGATGAAGCAAGCAAAGTAATCCAGCGTACGAGGTGGGATCGGGGCCACGAGAAACTGTTGTACATGGGATTCTCGTATGGTACTATTCTCGGCGCCACCTTCTCCACCATATATTCCCTCAAAGTGGGCAGAGTGGTCTTGGATGGTGTTTGCGATGCCGATGACTACTATAGTGGAACATGGCTGTCAAACTTGGTGGACACGGACCTCATCATCGGCAGCTTCTTCAAGCAATGCGATGAAGCCGGACCGCTCAAATGTCCACTCTGGTCCAGCGAAGGCATCGAAGGAATCAGACGGCGATACCACGGCATCCTGGACAATCTGAAGACAAATCCGCTGCCAGTCGATGCGCATGGCAAATACAGCGCCGATGTCGTTACACTTTCCGACGCCATGAACGTGGTCCGCGAAGCAGTCTACTCACCCTATGCGTGGTTTCCCGCCCTCGCAAAATCCTTCGATCTCCTTTCTCAGAGCAACGGCTCCGCCCTCGCAGCCATGAAACAAGACGGGCGCGTCTCGACCTGCCGCTCCCCAGCATGCGCCACAAACCCATACAGCGATGCTTGCTACTCCAACGCCCACGAGTCCTTCAAGGAAGAGATGAGCGCCGCAATCCTCTGCACGGACGGGCCAGCCGATCAACTAAAATGGGAAAGCGAAGACCACTTCGCCAAATGGCACGCCCTCCGCGAGCAGTCCCGCGCCCTTGGGGACTTCTGGGCCGAAATCACAATGTACTGCGCAAATTGGAACGTGCGGCCAGCATGGAACTTCAGCTACGCCGATGTTGCCGGTTCCGCACCGATCAACACCTCGCACCCGATTTTGTTCGCGAGCACGACGCGCGATCCCGTCACGCCGCTGAGGAATGCGCGGAAGATGCGGGAGAAGTTTGTGGGGGCGGGGTTGGTCACGCTCGAGGATGATGGGCATTGCTCTATGCTGGCGCCGAGTCTGTGTCAGGCGAGGAGGGTGAGTAGGTATTTTCAGTTTGGGGAGGTGCCTGGGGAGGATGAGGTGCTGTGCATGCCTGATCGATGGCCTTTTGATGAGGAAGGTGATGTGATTGCGAGGGGGGAGGGTGTGAGGGAGCTTGTGGAGGCAACGGAACAGCTTGCGAGGATTGCGCAGGTCGAGAGGAGGAGGACGCCCTTGGGCGTGTGGTGATCTCATGAAGTGATCGCGGACGGCATCAAGATGACGCAACGAGCTCCCTAGATATGGTATCACGGTGCTAATGCGAACAAGACTCAATTCGAGCTACTTTCTGTTTTTTTGCAGATGCACAAAACTGGTAAGGGAAGTACAGATGCCGATGATAAAAGTAGAACGCAGCCTGCTTGACGATTGCAAAGAGCTTGGAGTATGTGGCCCAGCATGAATAACACGGAGGTATAAACTCCGCTGCAGCAGTCCAGCATTTCATCAGCACAACTCCAAGCTGCACAGCCTACCACTCGCGACACAAGCAACTTGGTGTCCGTCAAAGTCGTCGTCAGCGTCCAAGATGAATTCGCGTCATTAAACAGCGGCTCATCGTAGCTACGGGCGACTGTTGATCAAATGGAGCAACCTGAGGATTTAGCATATACCCCAGCCGCAATCATGAGTCTGTCCATAAGAGCTCGTTGCTCTCCATGTCTGTGATGGAGAAGCCACGGACTTGTTTACCGGCCGTCTTCCGACAAATCATGATGGTTCTTCGCGCTGCTTTCCTGGCAGTACTGCGTGCTGTGCCTGCCCTTGCGCAAAGTAAGTGCATCTAAGGGTTGAGAGGACGAGGTCGGAATTGCTGATCAGTGGACTCCAGATGTCACACTCATCGACCCGATCACGCGCTTCAGTAACATGAACCTCTCCCTACCATCAGAGGCCTACCCTGTCCTTCAAACCTTCTTCACTACCCCACTTGACTGCGGCGAAGACTCCTACGTTGGGACGGGTCGACTCCGTGGTCTCCGTGCGCTTATCACAGGCGGCGATTCAGGGATCGGTCGTGCTGTCGTCATTGCGTATTTGCGAGAGGGCGCCAGTGTGGCTATCAACTATTTGCCGGAGGAAGAGCCAGATGCGCAAGACCTTGCTGACTTTGTCGAGGCCGAAGGGCTCGCTCTGGAAAGGATACCTGGGGATCTGACGAACGAGACGTTTTGCTCGTTTCTGGTCGAGGAGGCGGCGAGGAGTATGGGTGGTCTGGATATCTTGGTCGGGAATGCTGCGTGTGTCCGTCTCATCCCCATGGCATTTCGCGCCAAATGCTGAATATGAACCCCAGCTGGTCCGCCGCGCAGATCGGACCCAACTACCGACCCCTGCGCAACATGACAACTGCCCAACTCTCACGCACCTTCACCACAAACGTGTTTGCCAACTTCTGGCTTACTCGTGCGGCCATAGTTGTCCTCCCTCGCGGTGGCAGTATCATATTCACCACCTCCGGCATGTCGGAGAATCCTAATCAAGCCCTCCCGGACTATGGCGCCAGCAAAGCAGCTGTCAGCCATATGACGAGTTCATTTGCACGACACCTCGCAAGCGAGGGGATTCGCGTCAATGCGGTCCAGCCGGTGCTGACATATACTCCGTTCCTGCCGACCCAAGGACTGAGAACTGAGCATCTGGCTGCTGGGGCCGAGCTGAGTTTCTATGGACGACTGGCTCAGCCGGCGGAGTTGGCGGGATTGTATGTGAGTTTGGCGGAGCCTGGGGGAACGTATACGAGTGGGAATGTGTATACTGCTAGTGGTGGCATTACGTTCTGATTCGTGTATCGGATCATTGCTAGATACAAGCACCCACTGTTCCGATTTGGTTGCTCTTTGTCGGACGTCCGGTGTCTTGTGAGCCCAGTTATGCATCAGGCTGAAGGCTTGCTGGCATGGTGGCCTCCGCGAGGTTTCGCGCACCGTATCTGCAGCTCACCCAAATCGGATCCTCTTGCATGACTTCGCGAAGTTTGCGAACCATTTGCCTGCGCTTGTGATGGAGGCTTTGCTTCCTCGTCGAATGGTGTACGAGAGAAGGCGGCATGTGGATCTGCGCAGATTTGAGAGCCTGCTTCAAGCATGTTACATGAGAATTTGCATCAGGCTGAGGACTTGGAGGTAGATAACAGTTCCCGTCCGCTCAAGGCTAGAAAGTCCTTGAAGCTGGCAATCGTGCAATCGTTTGCTTTACCTATTGATATCTTGTGTGTCCAGAACAGAATATGGGTAAGTCGTTGAAGCTTGCCACACCGAGTCGAGAATGTTCGCGAGAAACCAACATCGAGTAATCTAATATGTAGCGAGCAACACCCACTCCGCTTCCAACCACCCACAGCTCGCCTGCGGAGCAGACGACTGCGACAATCTGCGAACCGCCTTCGAAGCCTACTGCGAGAAACACCGCTGCAAGTACCGCTTCCCAAAGGTGCAAGGCCGGTTCAAGAAATGCTTCCGCGAGGCTTAGAAAACCGCAGGATATCAAGTTGACAGTGACGAGGATTATTCAAACGATGAATACGTTTATTGCGAAGTGCATCAGGGGGAGGTCTGTACTACCTGTCATGATGCTGAGGTGGTGAATGCGTATGGGAAGTGCGCGAGCTGCCCTGTCAATGTGCATCCTGATTATGACGATGTCCGGGAGGCACGGGGCCGAGATGAGGACTCGTTTGACGAGAACGATGATGACGATGAGGAGGACGAGGATGATGGGGATAATGATCATGATGAGGAAGCTGGTGACTACGATTACGGGCATGCGACCGATGATGAAGAATATTGAGCCGTGCCGAGTGGAATCTGTTCCTGTGACTGCCCATTGTCCAGCAGTACGGAGATATAGGCCTCTTTCGATAACGATATGCTAGACACTTTTACTTCTCCATTTCAATGCTGAAATGTCGCAGGTTTCATCTACTTAGGTATCTTGCATCAGGCTGAGATCGTACTTGGCAAGGCTGTGATGTCATCGATCTCAACTCAACCCTAGCCCTAGCTAGGGCACTCGAGCACCACAGAATATCAATTCCTCGACTTCTTCGAGCTATGCTCCTTCAATCACCCCTATGATCCGACGTCAACATGTTCCAAAACCCCTTCAAGCACCACGAACAGGCAGAAGAGCACTCGAACGACAAATCAACCTCACAACAACAGCAAGATGAATCCCTCACGACCATCCTCTCCACGCGCACGCAACAAGCCGAATTCACGCTCCTCCTGCACTCCCTCACCTCGTCCATGCGCAAAACCATAACCGACACGTTTGACCCGCGCTACTCAGGCCTGCCATCCGACTCCCAATTCGACGCGCACAAGAACCCGCTGTCGCACGATGCGCCCGCCGATATGAAGTTGGGGGATGTGGATGTCTCAGAAATGGATAAACAGCGTAAGGAGGCCGACGATAGGATCAAGGAATTGAGTAAGCCTGAGGTACAGGGTTTGAAGAGGGACGCGCTCGAGTTCTTTGATCAGTGGCAGGAGAGTGTGCTGGGACGGGTGGGGCAGGTGTTGAATGCTGTGCCTGCGGGGAAGGAGACGGTCACGGGTGCGGAGAGGGGAGCGGAGAAGAAGGGCGAGGAGAAGGCGCAGGCGCTTGTGGCGAAGGATGAGAAGGTCACGAGTAAGGATATCGAAGCGGACACCACAGACGAAAAGATGGAGCAGTATGTCCAGGAGATTGACCGCAAGACCAAGGAGGTTTACAGACCAGTGGAGACACCGCTGCTGAAATTGGAATTAGAGCAGAGGAGACTGATACTGCATTCGACGATACTGCTCCTACTCAGCCTGGAGCACTACGCCGCACACTCACGAGTCCTCCTACTCTACCTAGCAAGCAGCCTCGACATCTCCGTCGAATGGCTCTCCGAGCACGAAGCCCAGGTCGCACGCGGTCTCCTGAAGGCAGCAGAAGAAATGAACGCTGACAAAGAAACCAAGAAGAAAGCAGAAGAAAACGCAACGAGTCGAAAGTGGAAAGTCGGACTCGCCAGCGTCGCTGGCGCAGCAGTCATCGGCATCACAGGTGGTCTAGCTGCACCGCTCGTCGCAGCAGGTATCGGCAGCGTGATGGGCGGACTAGGTCTCGCTGGCACGACAGCAGCAGCCTATCTCGGCTCCGTGGCCGGCAGTACGGTTCTCGTAGGCGGACTCTTCGGCGCATACGGCGGCAAGATGACAGGCCAGATGATGGACGAGTACGCCAAAGAGGTCGAGGATTTCGGCTTCGTGCCCGTGCACAAGTGGTCGAAACCGCGCAAGATCAAGAAGGAGTACCGGCGTCTGCGCGTCGCAATCGGTATCTCCGGCTGGCTGACGGAGAAGGAAGACGTTGTCAAGCCGTGGCGCGTGCTCTCCCCTTCCATCGAGGGGTTCGCCCTCAAGTACGAGATGGAATCGCTCCTCAAGCTGGGCAATGCGATACAGGGCCTCATCAAGACGCAGGCATGGGCGCTTGCCAAAACGGAGATTATCAAACGCACCTTCTTCGCTGCGTTGATGGAGGGGCTGTGGCCACTCGCTCTGCTCAAGGTATCGCGTATAGTGGACAATCCCTTCAGCGTGGCGTTGTCTCGCAGCGACAAGGCAGGCCGAGTCCTCGCAGACGCACTCATCAACCGCGCGCAAGGTGAACGACCAGTAAGTCTGATCGGCTACTCCCTCGGCGCCCGCGTAATCTACCGGTGCCTCCTCACCCTCGCTGAGCGCAAAGCCTTCGGCCTCATCGAGAATGTAGTGCTACTCGGCTGCCCCGCCCCATCGAACTCAATGGACTTTCGGAAGATGCGCTCGGTGGTCAGTGGGCGTCTTGTGAACGTGTATTCAGAAAACGATTACATACTTGGTTTCTTATACCGCGCCACCGCCGCGCAATACGGTGTATGCGGTCTCAACAAAGCAGACTACGTGAAAGGCGTCGAGAACGTGGATGTCTCCGATATCGTCTCGGGGCACCTGCGCTACCGATACCTCACCGGCGCGATCCTCAAGCGCATCGGGCTGGAAGATATCGATGTAGCGGAGATTGCGATTGAAGAGGACGAGTTGGCTGCTATAGAGGCGGTCGAGGAGAAGGAGGCGAAGGAGCATCAGAAGAAGTATGATGGCGGGGGAGAGGAGGCGGAGAAGGAAGCGCAGGAGGTGGAGAAGGAGGTGGAAAAGAAGAATGAGAAGGGGATGCTGGATTGGGGGATGGCGAAGTTGAGTTTGGGCAGTGAGAAGGCGAAGGCGTTCTGGGGTGGAGATGCGAAGAAGGATGACGATTCGACGAAGAAGGATCAGGCGGCCAAAGAAGAGGGCGGTCAAACGAGTGAAAAGCAGTCCACGAAAGCATGAGGCATTTTGGGACATGTATAACGAGTCATGAGGCTGACGAAAACGCATATAGAACATCTACTGGCACATAATAGGTCGCAGCAATATCGACCATTTCTTGCACAAGAGCGAATAGAATCTGGTCATTAACGCTCCGATACTCCGACTATGCAGTTCCGACACTCCACCTCTTTGTTTCTGGCAGTATGTGTGACAGATCGGCTTTGATGGTCTCGTGCGAGATTCCCGATCGTGTGCATAAGAGCATGGATAGAGCTTCAGCTGCAGGTAGACAGGGATGTGAGAGCAGCATTACAACACAATGATTCAGCATGCATGCAGGTACGAGATATCAGTTGGCCAGCATCTAAGACACATGAGCCAATAAGCTGGATGTGAAGTCATGAGAGCATGGGAAAGCCCCAATCGCCTTGCAACATGGAACTTGCCGAACGAAGGCGGGATATAAATCCCGAGTTCTACCTTTGACCTGCTTGACCAGAGCATGCGCTCAATCCTCGACTAAACAGCAAAGATGATCCTCTCCACCCTCCCCATCTGGCTCAGCACACTCATCCCTCTCTCCACAGGCCACGCCATCCCCCTCACCAACAACCCACCAACAGCAGAGAAATGGTGGGCCCCAGACAACCTCGAGCACAAAAACGCCTTCCACATCTTCAACGCCATACACAGCGCCATGCGTCAGTGGGGGTCTTCTCTGAACCACAACGGCATGTCTTTCTTCCCTGCTGTGGTTCCTGTGGGGACTTTGTTGTATCGTGGGAGTAAGGGGAAGGAGGGTGTGAGGGGGATGCAGTGGCTGGCGTTCGAGCCGGAGCACGCGCAGCAGTTTGCTGATGGGGTGTTTAGACCTCCACGTCCTGGGAGGCAGGAACCACTTGAGGGAAGGGAGGAGAAGAGTGGGTTCCTGCATACGTATCTGACGAAGAGGAATCTGCACCTTCTGTATATTGATGGGATGTCTGGTGGGAAGACGCTGAATGGCACGCTTGACTCGCAGGATCTCATCTTGCTTAATGCTACGGACCCACCGCCGTTCTGGGAGTACGGGCGTGGCGAGGGACTGTGCGAAATTGCCCGGCGTGATTGGCGAGGGAGAGTGGATGGATTCTTGCGTATGGAGGCTGGATTTGAAATCATCTTCTGCGAGTTCGAGGGTGCAGTGAGCCTTAGAGATGTGGCGCGGTCGTCTGACCAAAGCGTCATGCCGTTGACTCTGGACGGGAGGAAGGGGCTGAAGTACCTACGCGCGGTGGCGGATCGCTTCCGTGGCATTGGTGGTGGGAGGGTTAGGATCAACTACGAGAAGATGGTCAGCGCCTTCACCTTGCGGGTAGATCTCTTCGCCTCAGGCGAACGCGGCCCAAGATTGACGAATGTATCTTCCACCGACCTCCGCGCTCTCAGGAAGAAAGTGGACGAGATGATCCTGGCCAAACCATCCCCCTTCGCGCACCTAGGCACAGACTGGCAGTCCATAGCCGACATGGTGGTAACCCGCTACTCCACCCGTCTCAAATACCTAACTCTACCTTCCGTCTTCTCCAACGAAACAATCCTCGAGTTCTCCCTCAACGAACTCCTCTCCCCCTTCATCGACTACGATCACCGCTCCTTCACCGACGAGAACCTGCGCTGCACCCAACACCTCTTCCCCTCCACCGCCTACGAGTTGCCCACGTCCTACCTGGCCAAGAGCGCGGTGAACCGCATCATAAACTTCATATGCTACTCGCTTGTTTCGACGCAGCATGGGCCGGCGGCGAGGAGTCTGTCGATGAAGCAGGAGGTGATTAGGGGACTGGTGGAGAAGCTGGATTGGACGACGTGGAAGGAGTGTGGTGCCTGTGAGGTTAGTGAGATTTGCTCGATTCCGCTGTGGCCGTTTGGGAGTGAGGAGGATTGGGTGAGGCCGAGGTGTAGGGATGCGAGGACGATTCATGAGCAGAGGGGGTACTGGGGTGCGAAGGCGAGGCCGTGGGACTGATAGTTGATTCCTAGCTGGAACGTTCGGTTAGCTTTGATGCTTGCGTGATATCGTACATGTCGTGACGGACGGCGTTGATCCTGATGCTCGTTGTGGTAATGACACGTCTTCTTGCTCTTCTGATGCTCCTCTCCATGCGTCTATACGTTGACATCTATCATGCGATGTAGTCTCCTGTGATGAAGCAAATACTCGTGATGCATTCGTACTCGGTGAGAATTGGTTTGGCTCACTGGCCTTGAGAGCCACTGCCCGATCCAAAGGCCCTCTTCCCGCCAGACACGCGTCTCCTCCCAGGAGTGCCACCAGGACTACTAAAGCCCGAATTCCTCTGTCTCCTGCTCCTCGGTGTACCTTGTCCTGGCGACGCAGCATCCTCATCCTTGACCTTCGCCTTCCCACTCCCCACAGCAGCAGCCTGCCGCCTCCTCTCGGCATCTGCCCTCAACCTCTCCTCCACGCTCTTGTGGAATCGTGGATCATACCACCCGTCACTCTCGAACCTGACGCCCGGCTGCATCCTGGCGTGGTCATCGCTGTCCCACGCGTGATCCTCCTGCCATTCGACACTGCCTCCACTCCCTCCGCTCTCATTGTCGCCCGCTCCAACCTCTTCGTCTGAGTCAATGAAGAGCATATCTCGCTCATAATGCAGTTTGGTCTGCGGGAGAGACTCGTTGCGCTCGAGGCTCTTCCAGACAAGGAGCTCGTTCTCTTCGCGCATTGTGACGGCGGCGTTGATGCGTTGCTGCTCCTCCATGCTGCGGCCGCGGTAAGCGGGTTCGGTGGGCGCGCGTGATTGCGTGTATGTGCTTGAGGTTTGGCGGCTGCTTCCTGCTGCTCCCGTGCTCAGGCGCGAGCGAGGCTGAAGGATGGTGCGATTGGCCATCTTTGGTGAAGTGAGCCTGCCTGCGTTCGACTGTCGAAGTGATATCTCAATGTCAGGGATCTTGCCCCTCCAAGCTCCTCAATGAAAGACTGATCAATCGATATCGAAGTGATCGCTAGTAGGTTATGGCAGGTGCAAACGCGAAGTTAAGTACCCCAATCGATCAGAGCCCCTCGATAGGTAACATCATCGGCAAACGCGTCTGTCACCGAAGCGCGCCTCGATGTAATCGAGATAGGCGAGAGCAAGTCGTACGCGATTTCTGTGGTGTATCACTCATTCTCGCTGCGCTCGCGGATCGAGGGCATCCGGTGTGTACACTTTTCGAGGTATCTTGCAGGACGAGATCGCTGCATGACGCAACGTGGGCGCTTGGGCCTTCGTTCACCTCACACGTGTGCCACGAGGGGAGCGGATCTATTTTCAGATGGAAGAATTTTGAGACGTATCGGAAGGTTGTCTTAGACGAGATAGAGCTCGACTCGTCCAGGATCCTAGGGATATCGAAGAGAGATCTGATATCAAGATAGCTGCACGACATGCATTGATTGCCTCGTAGGATTCAAGCCTCATCTGCACAAACCTTGCCGCTCGTCGTCTAGCAGATCAAGCAAATTATAAATCCTCGGGCGAAATAAAGGATCTTAAAGCATATGATAGCCATCTCAAGCTATTTAAGATACTATAGTAGTTTATAAGTTGCCAGACGAATTCGCCCTGATACCCGCAACCCTCTACCCATTAGGCATTGCGTACCTTTGCACTGTACCCAGTAATAGAAGCTCTACGGGTATATGAAATGTATGTCTAAGATAGACCTCTGATTCTTTTCACCTGAACATCCTTGAGGTTGGCATTCGCTGTGAACTGATACCTGTATGACTGACATCTCGATCTATCTCAACAAATGACCATTAGATCTCTTTGATAGCTTTACCAGCTGTTTTAAACCTACTAATCAACCTATCGAAGAAAGATCTTGGGATTATGACCGGTGGCGGAAAGATTGCATGACCATGAGATACCAGACTTCCATCAACCATGTGACAGCCATCAATGGTCCGACTACCTTGCAAATAAGCTCATTCGATCCCAAACTCGTCAATCCATCTACTGGTCCAAGGTCCACGGGGTTCAACGGGCAATATCAAAAATTATGTCCCATGTAGCAAAAACATCGAGCTGCGCGCATCTCGCTCAAATTTAGCCCAAATGCTTTGGAATTGAGCATGCAGAGAGAGCAAAAGATGACCATGCCAGGGGTCGAACCTGGAATCTCTTGATGTACTAACTCGTAGTCAAGCGCCTTGCCATTGGGCCACATGGCCTGCCAGTGTTGTAGGCTGAACCTCACACTGATTGTGATTGCAGAAATTCACGTTTTCGATTATATCGCCCAAATTTTTCAGAGGCGAAGGGCTTCTAGAAACTATGACACCTCAAACTCATTCGCAAGTCGACAAATTGATCCACATTGAAAGGCAGCACTCTGAGTGGCTCTTCATTTGTTCAATAACATTAATGATCTCTGTTGAAGAAAATGGCCCTGTAACTTCTACAAGCATACTCCAGTTGTGGCACAGATGTGGGTCTTCTTTAGTCTCATTCAACATTATGTGCCAAAGAGGATCATGCTAAACAGCGCATACTATACGGGATCTTTGGACATATCAATCCGTCTATAATATTCATAGAGGTAGTTCACACGTATTGAGATCCTATCTCCTGTTACGAGACTCGTGCGCTAATTCGCACTACCCGCTGCCTATTGCTCAAGGACTTCATGGATGAAGCTTGAAGAGCGCGGAGAGGAAATCTCGGAGCAGCAGGATATGGGTCAGATGGATATTGTCCAGAGTACAGACAAAGCAGACGGACAGGCAAATTAGAGCATAAATATTCAGACCGACGATGGGGTTATGGGACATGAATCAGCTATCTCAGGCTGCGCAAGATACTCCAGTGTATTACAAGATCCTGGATGGATGTGCTCTTCAATTCTGCACCCTCTGATCAGATGGATATCAGTCAGATTCGAGAACGAGCATGAAAGCTTCTCATTGAACAAGCCATTGATGTATCGTCCTGATCACATTTCAAGCTTCATATTTCATGAAGCGAATTCGTTAATACTGATCAAAGCATTGCATCAGCAAGTACAATTCTTGAACAACGCTGCAAGCCCTCTGCGTAGCGGGAATCCAAATCACACCTGAAGTTTCCATCTCAATGTCTTGAACATTGGTCAAAAGCGTCGATGAGAGTAATCGGTGAAACGCCTAGCATGAGCTCATGCTTCGAGATATAGTCGAAGCCTACAAATGAGACACGCGAAGGGAGAATAACACTCACGCACAGGGAACAGCGTTTTGCATCAGATAGATTCCTCGTCATCTCCGCTCAGGCACGAGAGCCTTCTTCGCGTAGAGGAGCCAAGTGCGTATTCCATTCTCTCATCTCAGCTGCTACATACAATCCTGTCTTGCACCAGGCGTCCAGCAGATTTCACGATGACAGTGACTTGTGATGCACACAAAGACTCGTGGGTCCTCTCCTCCCAATTGGACTCTCTGAGCCCACAGCAGACGAATCCAATATCTTCATGATGCACTAGTAAAAAATCTCATTCTGCTCGATGCACCCTAGCGTCCCCAATGCATCAGGTAGGTCCAGTGCAGAACGCAGAAGTGTTATGTTTCCGGCGCACAACTCCAACACCCGCTCTCAACCAGAAAAGACAAGTCCCTACACCGACTCCAAAGCGCTTCCGAGCTATTGTTTCCAAGCTCAGCGGAGTTGTGGCGGGTCTGTGCTCCCAAGGCGAGAACGATGCGTCCCCGTCATCGTCGTCGAGCGATGAATGGTGGAAAAAAGCAGCCAGGCCCCAGATCTCCTCGAATCCCGTGTGGTAGTCAGCACTTGACAGAGAAGGCGGGAGAGGGCGGATCCAAGTGGCAGCCCGGCATGTTGTTCGAATGTTTGTAAAAGAGTCGCACCCTGTTATGTGGGCGCGTGTTGCGTACAGTCGTACGCAGTGGGGTATGATGTGTGATTTCGTTGCGTGGTGACGCTGCAGACCAAAGTCATGCGGGATGCACTCTCGTGGGCGCGAGATAAAAACTCGTGTTCGTGGTATCCAGTAATGACAGGTGTGAAGTGAAGAAAAAGTTGATCCGACTGATCCACCAGCATGAATCCTGACCCATTCATATGCATTCCCAAGGGCTGGAGTCGTGTGTGTCGAACGCCAAAGAAAACCGACGCACTCCAGCGTTTCGTGCCAAAATGTCGTGTTCGTCAGAGTTGAGATCGTGGTTGGGGTATAATTACATGCTTGCGCCCATGGCAAGCAGAGCAGCGATGGCATCCTGCTCCTGCGCATTCACATCCTGAACGCGTCGCTCATTAAAAGAGGTAGTAGTATTGGAAGTGTTGAATCCAGAAGAAGAGGCAGCGCGGCCAGAAGCAGAAGAGATAGCCGCGGCGGCAGAAGAAGAGTACTTGGGTGGCACGATACCACCGGGGTAGTTGATGCCGCGGGAGTGGTGCGCGAAGGAGGAGGTGCGGCGTTGGGAGGGTGCTGCCTTCATGAGCCCCGTGGAGGGCTTCATGCGCGAGGAAGCAGAGTAGGAGAGGTAATTGTAGTCGACGCGAGAGCCCTTGCGGGGTGCAGATTCGCGACGGAGAGCCTGAGGGCCGATGCTGGCCCAGTCCTCCTCGTCGGTCACGTCATCGGGGTTGTCTGAGATGGGCATGTCCTCGGGCGCTGCATGGCTGGACGCGGTGTCGTTGTCTTCGCCGTCCAACGACATCTTGTCTGCCTCGTGCTGGACCATGTCCATGTCGTCCATCTCTTCATCGTGAGAAGACAAGACGGAATCGCCTGTCCAGCTCGCACCGGAGTAGACGTCTCGCCTGTCACCAAAGTGACGCGGCTTCGGGATCTGCAAGCCTCCCGCGTTAGACATCGAGTATGATCCCACGAGGCTGGACGGAGGGGAGACAGCAAGATGGCTGTCCATGCCAGACGACGGTACCTGGCCTTCTCTGGGAGGCTGGCCACGAATCCGCGCATCCCAGCGGCCCCAGCCAACCTTCTCAAACAGCACGTCGCCATTCTCGCCTCCACCGCCACGGCTCTCCAGCGCAGCCACGACGATGCGCCTCGCCTTCGCTGGTGGAATGCGCGCAAAGCCCGGCACAGTCTGCGTCAGGTGCGCAAGCACATGCCGGATCGCCATGGGCCCGCTCGGAAGCAGCACCTCGGGCAGGTAGTCCCGCGCCAGCATGCCCGGCGTGATGGCGCCTGCCGACTCCAGCCCGGACAAGGCAGCGCTGGAGAGTGCCTGCGGATGCCCCAGGCTGGCGGCGTGGTCAACGGCGTCCTGCAGATCTATGTCCGAGTCGACCTGGTGCGTGGGCGCGTGGCCACGGTGGGCCGGCGAGCGCAGCTTATGTGGCGGGAGCGTGGGTGAGATGGAGTTAGGCGGCGTGGGAAGCATGCCATGCCGCTTGGAGGGAGGCAAGGAGGTCGACGTGGTGGTGGGATGGAGGGTGTTGCGATTATTAGTGCCCGGATGGCCAGCATCGTGGGACTTGTGGTTATTGTTGGGGATATCGACAGAAGGCGACTGCTGCGTCGCAAAGGCGACGGCGATGTTGGAGACTGGTCGGGAAGACATGGATGCCATCGTCGCAGTCGGGTGCCTTCGTGCAGTCGTCGTCGTAGTGTGAAGAGAGAAGAGCAGTGCCTGTGAGACGAGTGCGTGGTGAGTCAGATGCGCTGGACAGATGCGCTGGACAGATGACTGTGACGCGGATGATGGAGAAGATGACGGAACAAAGGAGTCCGGCTTCGTGGCAAGAGAGGCTGTATTTGTGCGATATTGCGTGTGCGCGTAAGTAGGAAGGAGCAGCTCACGTACAAGTGAATGTGGATACTGTGCGTATATTACACCCGAGTTGAGACCGTGGTGAAGGGAAGAGCGAGCGCGATTGATGCGAAGTGTGACGGCGTTGGAAGCTGTGATTGGAGTCTGTGGAGATGCGCGCAATGTGGATGGGGCAAGCAGCGCCGGGATCTGTGGATGCTGCCGTCCGCGTTCGTTCAAGGCTGACGATGCTCTTCCGTCAACGCGAAAGTATATTCCGAGGACGCACGAGAGAAGACTGGAAATGCAGCAAAAGTATAAACACGACGCGGTTCCTGGCTGATCTGGCTTTCGGTTGGATGATAGCTGTTTGGTTGTTGTTGATAAGTGGAAGGTGTGGCAGAGAGTCGTCAGCCCTGCTTTATTACCTGGACCAGGCTTCCAGCACAGGCTCCTCCTCTCCGGGACCTGCCAGTGCCTTGATACAGCGAGCATGCACCACGACGGATCAGACGTGCGCCCATCAAGTTCCAGCTAGTTCTCTGGACCATGCTCCGCGCATTTCTGGATCACCACTCGTCATTCTTTGTGCGCAGTAATCTCACATTGGTGGTCATGATTATAGATTACCTGTGCAATGCCAGCCTGGCATCGCAAAGTCAAATTGCCATGCGCTGTCAGTCATACATCATCACCATCGCGCATCTGAATTTCGACAATCCCAAGCACACATTGTGTATCTACGTTGCAAGCTCCTCGGCTGTATCAACCGGCCCAACGCTGCTTCGTACCTTGGTACACTCACGTTCAAGCCAGACTAGCAAGCATGACTCCCGTCCGGTTCCATCGACGTTCCTTATCTTCACCTATCAGCCACAGCTCGCGCACCACGCGCCAAAATGCACGCTACTCGGGATTTCTCGCAGCAGCCAGTTCACCCACCCATGGCGCAAGCAGCTGCGAGCCCAGCATCGTCCGGACGTCCCGATCGCGGAGATCGAATCCCATGACACCTGCCACCTGCTTTTCCTTTGCCCTCGACGAGACAAAGTGTCCAGCTGACGGCTCGCGAGACAAGTGATTGTGAGACCCCGCACACACTGCGATTATTGTGAGGGCCTGGTGGTGAAGCGAACGCACAGTAGCGTGAACCCTTGCTTGCGCCAGACTCAGCCAGACTGTTCCACCGTGCTGAGGTCAGAGAAGGGTGTCTCAAGTCTGAGGATCGATGATCATGAAGAATGTGTGTAACGATGCCCCCACGGGGTACAAGGCATCATGCAGCATTTGTTCAACGAGGTGTTGAGGATACAACATGGACGCGAAAGGATCTTCATCGTGCATTCGCAGGCTCAAGCACATACGTTCGTACAGCCTGCGCAGTGATGTTAGCATGCCGTAGGGTGATTCAAAAGCCTGCTACGATCAACGTACCTGCCTGATAACGTTCATTGACTGCATCGTCCTCTGAAAGACTTCACTGTACTGCTGAATATTGCGATTGACCACATCGCGTCTATTCGTCGTCCCATCGCAAATCGCTTTCATCTGCAACTCCATCTACGCGATCTCGTTAGTCTCCGGTCGCTTGTAGTGGAGCAACAGCGGGTGATCATCGCGACGATCGCAAACAAATCCCGACAACGCGGATTACACGTACCTCTTTCCTGAGAAATGGTTTGCTGAGGCTGGTCTCGAAGTTGAGGTTTTCATAGCCTTGGATAAGCGCTACTCCCAGTGTTGTTGGGATGAATTCTTGCACGGCATTTCCACCACCTCTGCCTCCGCGGCCGCCTCTCCCTCGGCCACCGACTGCAGGCTGATCTCCGCCGTCGTTGTCGTCATCGTCGGTTGCAGCTGCAGCGGATCGCGGCCGGGTTTGAACATAATCGCGCTCTTTAATCTTCGCGATATGCTCTGCCATGGTCGCGTCCGTGCCGATGCCGTTCGCATCCATCAACGCGATCAGCTCAGGTTCTGTCAAGTAGTTTGGCGGCCGTGTCTTGCCTTCATTCATCTTCGCTTCGGTGGGCACAAACACTTCGCCATCCGTGAACACTGGCAATTGTTGACTGCTTTCCCACTTGTCGTATGGATACACATCGAGATAATTTCGCTGAATGACCATCAAGCCGTTGGCATGGAAGAACTCCGTCCCGTACATGATCTCCACGGTAGTCATCTCGCCTTTGGCATCTTCTGAGCAGCACGCCAGGAAGCGCCGCACGATGAATTCGTAAACCTTGCGCTCGTCGTCGTTACGCAGAGCACCGTCTGTAACGCAGTTGACAGGATGTATAGGAGGATGCGCTCGATCGTTGTTTCGTCCCTCTTTTGGCCATTGGAAGCCACCATTGACAAGATTCGTCGCGAAAGCACCCCATCGCCCATCCTGCGTTTGCTTCTGCACAAGCGCTTGTAGATTCATACCTCGATCGAATTGATCCGTCTCAGTTCGCGGATAGCTGATCCAACCCCGCGTGTAGAGGTGTTCCGCGACTTCCATCACCCGCTGACTGTTCATGCGCAGGAAGCGCGAGCCGTCCTTCTGCAGCTCCACCGTTGTGAGCGGCAACGGGCGCCATTTGCTAGTCGGCCGTTTCTGCATCTTGATGACTTTCGCGGTCTTGGCTTGGAGACATCGCTCGTAGAGGATGGTGGTCATCATGCGGTCAAAAAGGTGCACACGTTTCCAGTTGAAGTTGACCTTCACCCCGTCCTTCTTGTGCACAACATTGATCTTCCAGAATGGCTCTGGGATGAAGTTGCGAACGCGGAAATAGCGGTCCACCACGAAGCCTAGAGTCGGAAACTGACATGAACCGTAGCTGACGACCTTGAGCTCCTGCGCGGGCAAAATCATCGGCTTAAGGTTGAGAGTGAGGCATCGCGTGAAGGCAGCTCCGATGCGCAGGTCGATCTCGATGCGGGCAGCTACAGCATTTGCCTGCTTCTCGTCGAGGTCGACTGGGTTTCGAGCCGCTTGGATTACATGGCTATTGGATCAGCATAATCTTTCGTAGGAAGGAGTACTCGTAATTGACTCACGCTCTCTCGATATTGCTGAAATGTGCTCGCTTGACTTGCAAGCGATTATTCACCTCAAACGCGACATCTCGAATCTCTGCTCCAATGTTTTCACCCTCACGATCACAATCCGTCCAGATGAACAGCACGTCAGATCGCCTCGCTTGCTGTTTGATGTTATCTGCAATCGCCTTCTTGTCATCGGCTACCTTCTTCTCAATGGGTGCATGGAAGAGCTCTGCCGGATCATTCGCTTGCCAATTCTTGTATCGCGGGGGAAAATCCTGACTGATGAGATGGCCGGCTACACTTGTGAAGGTGACAGAGCTGTTGCCCCATGGTGGTCCAAACGTGTAGTCAAAGCAGTAATTCTTTGTGTACTGCGCCTGTGGAACGTTTTGCTGCAGCAATGATCAGCCTCTTCTGCTTTACATTGTCGATTCATTGTCCATACGACAGGAACTCTCCCTCCAAGGTGGTTTGCTACCGCCTTCGCAATCGATGGCTTCTCAGCCACGCACAAGATTCGAACCATTGCAGATCCGGCATGTTTAATTTTGGTGTTGCAGAATATCTTTACGCGATGCAGAAGTACGCGTCTCGACGCCTGGGCACGTGAGAAAATCATTAGGTTGTCGATTAAGCCTCACTAACAAGACCACCCACGATCGATCCGTCTGTTTACAGTTGATCAATGACGCAGATCAGATCTAACTTCGATCCGTTCTTCAGCATTTGCTGCTCGGCCGACGCTCCTTCCTTCTTTCTTTCCTAGTTTACACCACCATGGCGACAATACTGTCCCTACCTTCGCTGAGCACGCTTTCGCAATGCGCCGACTTCGATCTCACCGCGCGCCCGTACATCAAACAGCTCCTTGACCTCCCTCAGCAGTTAAAATACATCCCCGGCAGCGATGACAAGGTCGGAGATCTGAAGCTGCTGTACCTCAACACGAACCCACTCGTCTCCTCTCTCGCATTCGCACTCGTCCTCTCCGTCATCGTCCTCATCGTCTCCGAGTTCAACAGGAACTACTCACAAGTCGATCGCCTGTGGAGTGTCCTCCCCGCCTTCTATATCGGGCACTATACGCTTTGGGCGCATCTCAATGGACTGCCCACGAATAGACTTGACAATGTCGCCGTTTTTGGCGCGGTGTGGAGCGCGCGTTTGACGTTCAATTACTGGCGCAAAGGTGGCTATGAGATTGGATCAGAGGACTATCGTTGGGCGGTTGTGAAGGATTATGTTGGGTACTGGCCTATGCTGGTGTTCAACATTACGTTCATTTCCTTCTACCAGAATGTAAGCAGATCATGGGCCAGCGTAAGATCGTTCATGCATGCTAACACATAGCAGATTCTTCTCTGGTTCGTTGCGACGCCGGCATACGTCCTGCTGCTCGCCTCTCGTGTAGGCGAGGACAGCATGCAGCTATCGGACATCATTTTCTCTCGTGGCCTTATGGCCTTGATCTTGATCGAGTTCTTCGCCGACCAACAGCAATGGGGTTCGTTTGTAGAGCAGCGATGCAGAACACCAAACTGACTCGTGATTAGTATACCAAGAAGCTAAGCGCAAGTACCGCGAGACCGCCCGACTGCCAGCCGACTCCAAATTCTCCCAAGAAGATCTCGATCGCGGTTTCAACGTCTCAGGCCTATGGTCATGGTCCCGCCATCCCAACTTCCTGGCTGAGCAACTGGTCTGGGTGACCCTGTACCAGTGGGGTTGCTATGCGACAGAAACGTACGCGAACTGGACTCTCGTTGGTGCTCTAGGTTATTTGGCTGTCTTCCAGGGCTCCACGTGGCTTACGGAGTTGCTGACCTCGAGAAAGTACCCAGAATACGAGGAGTATCAGAGACTGGTCGGCAGGTTCTTCCCCAAGCTATTCGCACCTGGCCATCAAGAGGAGGTCGTTGCGAAGAAGACGACTGCGAAGACCGCCGCGAAGAAGAAGAACTAGAGTCCAGACTCTTGCCATAGTATCTCGACAGATGTGCATCCCGCAGAGATCTGTCCCTCTCGAGGACCGAATACATCTAACACTTTAGACATATGAATAGAAGGATTCTTCGCATTTTTATTCTTTTGCCTTTGCTATCAGAACTCTACCGCGTATAACATTTGTTTTAACTTTCATAGCCTACCAATGTGAGTATCTGGTACGCGATCAAAGGGACGCGTTCAGAGCGTCGATTTTTGCAGTGAAATATGGTGTACTATCTTGTACATTTTCTACTTACATACAATCGAGAATTAGCAGATGAAAATGACAGAAAACATCGAGTGGCGCAACCGTACCAACGCAAGACCTCGCTGCTGCCCGGCATGGGGAACAGCATGGCAGCAGCAAGCTCCGCTACGACGCGCCACGGTCCAGGACTCCCAGCAGCCCTTCATATTTCTGAATCTGCCCGCGGAACTTCGCATAATGATTTATTACTACTATGCGGGCGACGGGCAACCACTCGTGCACCTGCACCCCCTCGGCAACGCGGCCCTCAACGAACGCCTGAGCCAAAGCAGACGATTCCACAAGTCCGCGCTCGCGTATACATGCTCGCAAGTGTTTCGCGAGTACTATTACGAGCAGCTCCGGCTTGGGCACCGCATCATCCCGGCGTTCTACCTCCAAACCGTGGATAGAAAGGGTGACCTCGTGATCCTGCAGGCATGGCTGGCGTACCGTCAGAGCGGGGAAAGCATGAAGGTCCTTCGGCTGCACATCGACCTCAGCGACGTGGCACGTGCCGTCGCGCAGAGTGTTGGCATGAAGAAAGGTCGCACGGAGCACGTGCAGCTGCACCGCGCGCAACGTGCCGCCTACATCCGCAACATCACGCTCGTCACTCAGATCGCCCGCGTCTTCGTCCGCGCCAAGCAAGTCAGCGAAGTCCAGATCGACATCTCCGCCCCCTCGATGCCGGACGAGCGCGACCGCGAGCACCGCGCCCTGATCGAGCGGTAGTGGGCGCGCAGACCCCTACGCACGAAACGCACCATCACAATCGAAGGTCTGTCGGGCGTCTGCGCCAAAGAGCTCGGGCTCGCTGCTTTTGCTGCTTGGGAGGGTTATGACTGCATCCATGGGCTGTCGAAATTGCTTCCGGCGTTTAGGGTGCTTGAGGATCTCTCGAGACGGGATCCAGATCTTGATCAGACGGACATGTTCGCGTCCTTGAATCGGAAGCTTCACCCGCCGGTACCGATTCAGGACATGATCCTCCGGCCACGTATGAGAGAAGTCGTGCGGGCCCAGAAACAGCGGGCCAAAGAAGTTGCCGAATTTGCGGCAGCATGGGCTAAAGAAGTGATGGAGGACAAAGTGCGACAGGAGGATAAGAAGCAAAGGCTTAGCATAGCGACGCGAGATGCGATAGCTCAGCCTCGAGGTTCGAGTCGAGGATGTTGTAGCATGTAAAAGATGGTCGATGATTGTCTCCCTCTTGAATATAGCTGTAATCCCAATGCCATGACTTGATGCTTCATTGCCAGCTCCAAGCTCTTGTGTTCAGGAAAGTCAAGAAAACGTGCAACAGAGAGAGCTTATTGAGCAGATGTAAAATATTGTCACTCGCCACACAATTGACCCGCGTGCTTTTGTCTTAAAATCAGCTCACGTGTCTCACGTCTCCTCATATCACATCGCAACATCCTATGCGTCCACACGCAGCCTAAAACCTCAAATCCCACCCAATAACCGGACCAAGCTTCGGCAGCTCATCAGCAACAGACTGCACATCCTTATCACCACGTCCACTCAGGCAAATCACAATATCCTGCCCCTTCTCCATCGTCTTCGCCAGCTCGATGGCGCCGTAGATCGCATGCGCTGTCTCTAGCGCCGGGATGATGCCCTCCAGCTGGCTGATGAGCCTGAACCCGATGAATGCCTGCGCATCTGTCGCAGCGATGAACTTGGCTCGCTCGGTGTCCTTCCAGGAGGATAGTTCGGGGCCCACGCCTGGATAGTCGAGTCCAGCTGAGACGGAGTGGGTGTCCTGGATTTGGCCGTGCTCGTTCTGGAGGATGTATGTTCGCACGCCGTGCAGGACGCCCTTTGTGCCGCCACTCAGCGTGGCAGAGTGCTTCTTCGTGTCCAGACCCTCACCGCCGGCTTCGACACCGAGCAGCTTCACGGAAGGATCATTGCTGAAGGGGTAGAACATGCCGACGGCATTGCTGCCGCCACCCACGCAGGCAACGACTGCATCAGGTAGCTTCCCTCGCTTCTCCTGCATCTGCTGCTTCGTTTCGTTACCGATCACTGATTGGAAGGTGCGCACGATGAGTGGGAACGGATGTGGGCCAATCGCCGATCCGATGATATAGTGTGTCGTTGAGAGGTTCACAACCCAGGCACGAAGCGCTTCGTTCACGGCATCACGTAGTGTCCGCGTGCCAGTCTCCACAGCAATGACTTGTGCACCGAGCAACTTGATACGGAAGACGTTCAACGCTTGACGGCGCACATCCTCTGCGCCCATGTATATCGTGCACTTCATACCAAACTTCGCACAGACCGTTGCAGTAGCAACACCATGCTGACCCGCGCCAGTCTCGGCGATGATCTCGGTCTTGCCCATCCGTCGGGCGAGCAAGATCTGTCCTAATGCGTTGTTGATCTTATGACTGCCAGTGTGATTCAAATCCTCTCGCTTAAGCCAGATGTTGGCACCGCCTGCGTGCTCGGTCAAACGCTCGGCAAGATGCATTTGGCCTGGTCGTCCCATGTATGGATAGTATGATCTGTATTCTTCCCAGAACTTGGGATCGTCCTTGGCTTGATTGAAGCACGTCTCAAGCTGGGAGAGGCAGTCCATGAGTGACTCCGGAACGTATTGGCCACCGAACTCGCCGAATCGTGCGGGCAAGACATTCGCGTCTTTTGGTCCGTCCGTGTTCAAAGCCTCGATCTGCTCGACTAGACCTGGTCCATCGCCATTCTTAATGATGCCATCCACGTGCACACCGTTCGAGGGTTCCTTCGCCGCGTCCATTGTCTCGATGATCCCAACTTCGCGCGTATTTCTCGAGTCAGACGGATCACGACCTGAGATGTCCTTGCAATACTGTGCAACTGCCTTCGCACCCTCGCCAGCTGGTGCAGAACTCAACACATTGATGATCTGGCTGCCAATAACCACACCCTCTGCTATCGAACCAACACTCAGGAAGTGATCTCTTGTGCTGACACCAAAGCCAACTGCGGCAGGTACGTTGCCGCTATATCTGTGTACTCTCTCGAGCAGCTCTGGGAGTGCTGCGTTCATTGTGCCTGTTGCGCCCGTAACGCCCATGCGCGAGACGACGTATATGAAGGAATCAGCGATCTTGCATAGCAGCTTCATGCGCGAGTCTGAGGTCGCCGGTGCGATAAGGGGGACGTATGATAGGCTGTATTCGCATATTAGTATCTTCCGCCCCAAGTCCTGCTATTCTTTCATGACTTACCCGGCCTTTGAGCAGTAGTTTCTGAACTTGACAGCCTCCTCTGGTGGTAGATCGACCATGATGAAGCCATTGACGCCAGCATCTCTCGAGTCATGCATCAATCGTTCCTCGCCATAGCTCAATGTGGGGTTGTAGTAGCCCATAAGCAGCACAGGCACCTTCAGGCCCTTCTTTCTTGCCGTCCGCACCATCTCCAGGCAGTGTACCGTGGTGACGCCATTCTCGAGTGCTTTCTGTATACCACTGTCAACATGCAATTGCTCGCGTGACTCATTGGGGTGTATATCGTACTGTGTTTGATTTCTGGATGGTTGGTCCGTCTGCAATTGGATCTGTGAATGGCACGCCGAGCTCAATTACATCTGTCAATTGCATTAGTCCATGGCCCCACAGAAGAGTGCTGCATGAGTGTAAAGAGTACCTGCACCACCAGCTTCCATGCCCAGCATGATATCCGGAGTCTCCTGCGGCGTCGGGTAACCCGCCGTGACATAGGTCACCAGCGCTGGCTATGATCGCACAGTCAGCACACCAACTTCCCATATACTCTGTCAGAAGCTAGATTTCGCAACTCACCCGGCCCTCCTTCTTGCATTGCGCAAACGTCTGTTTGAGCCCCGAAGCCATTGTGGCAACAAGCAGCGTCCAAAAGTCTAGATAGAGTCAGAGCTTCGCTGCGACCGATCACAATCTCCGGTGTACGAGCAATTGACTTTCGACAATCTCAGAGGGGCAAGTCTGGCAACAGAGAAAGGGTTGGTAAGAGAGTTCTGGTGCTCAATGGCAAGAATGGTTGATATCCCAGACTATGACTGGTTTTCGGAGTATGAGCTACGCGAGAGCCACAGTCTGGAATAATTCTTATGGCGGACCCTTGCATACAGACCGCGATCGGCGAGGGCCAGCTCGGAGTCGGGAGTCTCGCTACAGTTCGCGGGGCATGATTTAATGGGGCCATGACTGCTTGATGGGAGATGCACATCGATGTGTACTCTTTTGTAGTACAAAATCACTGCGAACAACTTAAGTATCGCCGCACGAATGCGTTTCCAGTGCTGCAAGATGAGCGCATGAACACGCTCCAGACGACCGTCAAGCATTGAGCAGTCTCATAAATGGTCTCGCCCGTTGTTCAGGCTGTGCCCTCGTCCAGTGGGAAGACTCCCCAGGGCCAGGCCGTCGCACTCCTCACACTCCGCAGGAAATGAAGTCCACTCTCACGCAAAACGGCCAGGAAATTAGAATATCTTGTGTTTAATTGAACATATCACTTTTTCCGCATACCACCAGCCTCCTGCTTGTCTCATTCTCCTCCTTGTGCACGATCTCTCTCACTCTCACTTTCTTCTGATCTACTCTCGCTTTGTCCATTGTTGTTGTGTTGTTGTTATTATTCCATCCACGTCGCCAATCACTCGTCTGGCAATAAGAAGAAAATCCGCATCTGCTGCCTGCATCCTGCGTGTTCGAGATCGTTTTCGGTTCCAAAACTGCGCTTGCGCCTGCACTGTCGTACATACGCCCGCACCACCCTCGCTTTGTCACTTTCTCTCACACGACGATCGCTTCAGTCACCAAGTGCACGCCTTTACCTCTGCTCGATCTCGTGTTTCTTGAATCCGCAGTGTGTTTTCTTCAACCATGGGCGAGGCCATAGATCCAATGTACCCGGTGTTCGCAGAGGGGAAGATCCCGGTGGAGAAGGAAGACATGGATGCAGTCTCGCCAGTAAAGGGATTCTGGCGGCTGCCACCCGAGATCAGGAATGCCATCTACGAGGAGTTGCTGGTCACCGACTGTGCCTTCAGACTTGGGTATATGCTTCCTGCTTGGACACTCGGCAAAGGCAACAATGTAGACTGACACGGGCACACGACAGACACCATGGGCCGTATTCACATGAGAAGCGCAAGGCACTACATCCAGCCATTATGCGCACGTCTTCGCAAGCATACCACGAAGCCGTAGCCATTCTGTACGGCAGCAACACCTTCTTTCTAGGTTCGTCATCATTCCTCCCGGGCAATGAAGCAAGCAACGGTACTAACTTACCAACACCAGGCCCCCTCGGCTTCAAGCCCACATATTCAGCCTCCTTCCTCACCTCGATCGGCACACACAACGCCCTCCGCATCCGCACAGTCGTCGCCCACTGCATCCATCCCCACCTCCTCACACAGACATACCTCTCCCGCTGGTTCGCGAATCTGGGCCTCGACTTCCCCTCCCTCAAGATCATCGCCGTGTCCTTCTCCACTCCGGGTGATGACCACAAACCACGCATCATCAGCATCCCGCCTCCGCCGATGCAATTCCACATACCGACGAATTTACCGCCTGTTCTGGGCAGCCACTGGCCTGGCGGGGTGACTACGCCTAGTGTGACGACTCCGCCAGCAGTGACGACGAATGTCAGTGGGCAGTTGGGTGTGAACAGCGGGCATGGACACGTGCGAGTGGATAGTGCGAGAGAAGAGGTCGTGCCGGAGACGGAGCTGGATAGAACAGTACGTCGAAATAAGGGATGGCTGGAGAAGAGAAAGAGGTCTGATGTGGAGAGCCTCGTATCCCTTCGAAATACAGATCTCAGGGCCGGAGACGAGTGGCTCGTATATGTTAGTCCGGCTGTCAAGAAGAGGATGGGCGTCAAGATCTGGTAGAAGCAGCCTGTGCGTGTTTTGAGGGAATGGCAAGCAGAGGCGCTCTGGCCTTAGCTGCTTTTCATTGCTTTGGGCGTAGCTGGGAGCGTAGACTTCGGTATTGCCTCACGGCAGAACACATTTGAGCGTGGTGTTTGGTGGATTCTCTGTTACATGTATACCCTTTAATAAGCCCATCCAGTGCGATCAAGGAATCCGAGAACAGTACACTCACACTCATCTTACGGATCTTCAGTAACGATTCACGGAACTCTAGCTTCAGACTGAATTGAAGTAAGAATTGACGGTATGTGGTCATATTTCGCTAACAAACAATGTGGGGTATATCCAGCGAGCGTAAAAGTACAAAACGAGCGTAAATCTTCATTCCCCAACACACCAGAGCACACCCAATGAGCATGTGTCGGGCAACCAGCGAGCACAAGCTCAGCATCACATCCCCCTCCTCGCCCTATTCCATCCCTCCTCCAACTCTCTGGCTCGCGCGGCAGCCTCCCTGCGCTTCCTCGCCGCGACCTCCGCCTGGCTCTGCTCGTAATTGGGCAACTCGTCATCTTCATCGCTGCTTCCCACCCTTGAGTCCTCGAGCCCAAGGCCGGTCAATGCCTCTGCCAGCATCTGCGAGCGGCTCTGTTGCCGTCGCGGGCCGAATGGTGGAGGAGGCGGTGCAAGCGATAGCGCTGGCGAGTTCGTGGACGAGGCCCGCGTGTGCGGTATAGGCGGCAATGGGGCGGCCAGACGCGATGCTGACACCGTGGGCCTGTGGTTGGAGTAGGGATATGACGGCATGGGCGATGTATAGGAGAATTGCTGCTCCTGAGACCAGCTGCTATTGTTCAGTGCTGGGTTTGGCGAGGGCAGAGGCGTGATGTCTAGCGATGATGTTGCTTCGGCGAAGAGTGCAAAGTCTGTTGGTGAGGTGAACTCGTCCATGTCCTCCATTGCTTGCCTTTGCACGGGAGTCGTGATTGGAGGATATGTTGAATGGAAGGGTCGTGACATTCTTGAGGATGATTGACTTGTTTGAGGCCGGAATGATGAGTGATAGTTTGACCCAGCGTAGCTAATCGGCGAAGTCATGAAGGTATGGTGGCTTGATGCTTGGCTGTACGTCGTGCTTCGATCGTCCTCGTAAAGACCATTGCTGCTGCTACCACTGTAGCCTCTATGTGGTGCTTGCGTATAGGCGGTCTGCGGTCGAGTATCTATAGTCGGCATGTCGTAAAATGGACCAGTATAGGACACTGGAGTCATGAACGAGGTGTCCTGTGGCGCTCGCCGAACGAAACCCATTCTTGACAGACGCCGACTATCTGCGTCGATGATAGGACTTCGATCCGACAATGGGCTGACTGGCGACGCCTCACTCAGTGATCGATGTAGTGACGGAAAGCTTGGTTCGGGCAGGTACTGTCCACCGGGAGCAGATGGCTGAGACGTGGTTGACGGATCTCGTCTTCGTCTCCATGACAGCCTCCTCGACGACATTCGCTCCGGTGAGACTGGCGACTGGATTCGCAACGAGGGCGGTAGCTGCGAAGCATGACGGTTAGAGGCAGCATGGGGTACAGCAGTAGATATGCGGCATGATGAATGGCACGCTCGTGTAACGCACGGTTGCATGTCGCCACGGACCGGGATCAGAGCCGTAAAAAGAAGCAGTGTGGAGAAGTGCTTGTTGCTTTGCATGTGGTGACAAAGAAAGTATGCGATATGCGAGCTTGGTGGGTTGCGTGAGGTAGGTATGGACGATGGCGACGTACTTTTGAAACTCAAGATACGAGAGGAGTAGTGCTCGTCCCGTGCCAATTGTGTTATTGTGGCTTCAGGTCCAGAGGCATGATATATTAAGCAGCGCGATGGAGTCGGTGCGGATCGAGGCACACTGCCGCAGGGGCAACGCGATGGATCTTCCTCGGGGCGGTCAACTCCACACGGTGCTCAATTGCAGGCTGAGTTTCCTTGGAGGTCACGCTACCGAACTTGTAATTTCTCGACACGGACGTCCGAAGAAGGAATGAGTATGAAAGGCTAGCTTTCAATGCTTGAGATGAGGGAGCGTCCTCTAATTATGGTCCTGTGGCGATAGGGAGAGTCGCGCGAAGACGCCCGCTGCGGTCGGGTTTTTCACGATGGATAATCAGAAAGTGTTACATTGCGCCGGATCGTCAGCTGTCAACGCTTTTTAAGACGAGCGGAGGCTCTGCGTCCTAGTGTCTGGTCCTTACCCAAGTGGACATTAGAACCGTTCACGGGCCGAGCAGCCACTTTGATCATCAGGTCTCGTGCGACTTGCTCACAGCTCGGTACAAGATGCGCGCAGACAGCAAGCTGGACCGCAAAAGAAAGCGAGTGACCCATTTGATCGTTCGCAAATCGCCCATACTGCAAAGGAATGGAGTTGTCAGGACATGGGTGGCGCAGCTCCCGCGGTGCTATTCTTGGAATACTTCCGTGCTTTAGATCGTGTCGATCTCACCACTCATCCTTGGGATAGGCCCTGATTGATGAACGTTTCCGTTGCCTTTCAAAAGCTCACGATGCTGCTTCCTTGTTGTTGATGGAGAGTCCTCGCTTAGCAGAGAGTATTTAGCTGCTTGATGCCCGGATATCGGGTCCAGCATGAGTACCCAAAAGGCAACGATCTTTGCATGCAGAGATATCATGCCTGTCAACCCAGCATGACAACCGAGCGGCGAGCATACACGAAGCCCTTTGAAGGCAAGTCTGTTTCCGGTTCGATGGGATTGTGCGCTCGGTACGGGTTTACGATGTCACCACTCACAGTGTTTGGCAATATTGCTAGCTGGACAATTGCTGCCTCAGCTTGCCTCAGCTGCCGGCTTCAGCTCCAAGATGTGACCAGGACGTACCATCTCCGAATTTGCCTTCTGTGGCAAACAAGATCCCTCGTCTTGTTTCAATGCAACGATCTCCTCAGAGCAAGGAGTTTGCAAATGTTCTGTCATGATGCTCAAAGAGGGAGTCGAGGCTCGCATACGCTTGTCTGAAAAAGGACTAGGCTGACATCAAAATAACTCGCTGCACGTGCGGGTCTGTCTCCGGAGGCAAGGTTGTCCTCATCCTTGCTCCTTGTCTGTTTCTTTGGCAATTTTGGGCGCCGAGATCTCTGATGACGTTACTCTGCCTCAACTGAAGCTCGTATGTGCAACTCGCGCTGTTTGAAGAAAGTCTCGGACTTGAAGGACCCGTTAAGAGGCTCAAGAAAGCATGTTGGATCAGAAGCACATCGATGTGGATTACTGTCTAAAGAATCCATTCCAACTATCTCACATTTCCCCAAATCGTCGCTTCCCGAGCGTAGCGGGGTCATACAGTACATTTGTTACATATTTGGATATCATCCTGAGCGCCGCGCTAACATAAGAATAAACAGAGTAGAAGAAAGAAGAAGGTGGTCAGCAGGAAATCATCCGAGCGTGACCCTGAGCGATTATGCCGCTTGTCAGAACAGGCTTGACCTGAGCCATACACACGTCAGACATCTTCGGAGTAGGTCTGGACGCAGTTGTATTGGATCTTCCGAGCTTGCGGTTTGGTGCTGGAGGCAGTGGTCGCATAACAGAAGACGATCGGTGAAGAGCCGAGTCTCCCATGGTCTCAACATTGGCAATGACTGGCGACTCTGCTTTGGTGATTGAAATCGTAGGAGGACTGGGACCTGGTCGGAGGAAAGTACTTTGTTCCCACTTGAGGGATGGTGAACCAGTGCCAATGGTAGGTGAATTTGGACCTACTTCTGGGCTAGCCTTGGGAGACCGAAAGCCGGCCGGCAGAGGCGTTCTTAAAACAGCTCCGTTGATAGGATGATTGAACTCGACTGCGGTAAAGACCATTGGCGGGACTGGCGGAATGTCTTCGGATTCGTGGTGCATCCTGGGGCTCAACTTCTCCTTCCGTTCGATATGGTCAATGAACTTGGACCCCTTGCGACGTAGAGGAGGATGTCGCTTAACAGCCTTTGCAGTTTCGTTCTTCACACCCTCATTCGGATATGCAATATCATCTTCTACTGGAGAAGGCGGCTGGTTGAATTGCTGTGGCGGCGACTGCATGCTCAAGGAGGACAAAGATATTGTCTCATGCTTCGGTGGCAGTGGGAATTGATCGACCATTGGGGATCTAGGTGGCGTTGGAGGTAGTCGTGGACGTAGAGCAAAGTCATGACTTGAAGTTTGTCCGTTCTTCGTGCTTGAACAATTGCTCAATGTTGGAGATGGCTCGGGCCGTGGCGACGGCTTTGGTGTGTCTCTTGAAGGAGGTCGTGGTGCTGCCCTTGGCATCTCAAACATACCATCGGGCTTCGGTGTGGAGATACTCGGGATTGGGGATGTTATGTGTTGAGGACCTTTGCGACCAAATGATGCAGCAAGCTTCTCGATTTCTGGTCGTGGAGAGTACGGGGAGGGAGGCGGAGTCTTCTTGACCTCTGAGCTTGCCCTTCGTTTGAGTGAGTGTAGAGTGAGTGCTCGTTTCAAGGCGTCGCCTTTTCGCGGCGACGGTGGCAGTGCGTGGGAACCATGGCTCGAATGCGAAGTTCGAGCGTCCGTCCCCGCTGGATATCGTAAATCTTCTCTTGAGGTGCTTGAGCTTTGATCGTTCATCGTTGTTGCAGGCGACCTTCGTGCAGAATAGTGGGCGAAGTCGAGATCTCCGTGGTATTCTTTCAGGACTACTCGCCCTTCTCCGTCGAAATGATATTCGTAGCTATAGGGCAGAGTGCGATCTCGGGATGCTTGCGATCGATGTGCCATGTCTCTTCTCGTTTTCTCAGGATCGCTTTTCCAACGTTTATGCTCCATCCTGCTCGATCTTTCGTGAGCTGGGGGCTCAGAGATTTGTATAGCTGGAGCCATCTCGATGCTCGGGTTGCCCGTTACGCCTCGTCATAGAAGATGCGTTGCAGTGAGTGGTATGCTGCTGTCACAATGATATGCCAATGGAGTAGTTGTGATGCAGCTATACATACGAAAAAGTAAAATGAGGTTGACAAGAGGAGAAATTGCACGATGACCGGTATACAATCGTTTAGGGCCGGCGTAACTCTCAAGGCTCGAGGCTGTGAGCAGGTTATCGATACTCATCCGAGAAAAAAGCTCATGGGTACCTGGTCGGTCAACCACATCATCAGGTCTGCATGGAGCCAATCACAAGAGCACGCTCCACGTAGGCCGAGCTATCTTACGAAGAGGTGGGATGATGATCGATTCTGACGTGCATCCTGTAGGCCAGCCTATCGTTCTAGCGTGGAAGCTAAAAGAGAAGATTTTGAGTTCGGATCTATTTCAAACTACTGTTCGCAGCTTTGATTCGCTGTCGCTATGGAGCTGAACTAGTGGTTGCGAACGCTTTCGCAGTTTCCCCTCCAAAATCTACGATTGCCTCGTGGATCGTACGTCACTTGCCCTGCTGGACAAGACGCTGGGCCATATTTGGCGTGGTAAGCCGAGCTCTCAGCACACAAATGTACAGCGACGCCGGGTTCAGCGGATGTGGGCAGATCTGTTGACTCCAAATGCCGGCTATTGCCTGATGATTGATCCCGGAGCTGTGGTCAGTGGTCAGCATCGTGACCTTTCAGCCTCGCCGCCGGATATGTCACCGCGCCTACTGCAAGGTACGCATTCGTCTGACCGTTCGCATGTGGAATCAATAATAGATCACAAATCCGCATGCAGTTTCAGATTCGTCGTGCAGCTGCACGAGCGCGGTCGGGACAAGCATTCAACTTTGTGTGACCTGTCAGCACCTTCATACAGCTTTCTCCAAATTCATTAAAAGAGCCTGTGATGCTCTCGATCGTAGCCAGGACAGGCTGATATGTATTTACACATTATGAGATCGAGATCTTTTCGATCGTACGTATTGACACAGTTGATCGAAAGCAAGAGCGCTTCCTGAATCCGACAACGTATTCATACGTTTCCATCCGTAGTCTCTGACACTCCAGCGATTCTAGACGCGACCTATTCGACGGCGTGAATCTCTATTCCTCAATAAAGCTCAATCAGCTCGAGACCGAGACTCGTGGAATGGATCGGTGGATGAACTTGGCGCACGCACTCAAGATCTGCGATGGCTTCCTAGATGTTGAGTATCGACCAGGTCGTGACTTCTTTGCAGGCGCATCGTGGTTGCTCGATTGCTCGAAATACATATCTGATCGCGTCCGGCCATGATGATATGGCTCCGTGCGCGGAAACAAGAGCAGGTTTGGAGTCGAATTGGTCTGTCGCAGGCCTGGTCTGGCCGTGTCCTTGATGTGCTTCCTAGGTTGCCGCGCAGCAACGTAACCTGGATCCTTGGGCGGCGGTGTTGGTGGGCGATTGATATCCCTGGCTCCTATTCTTGGAGACCTAAATTGCACACGTGGATCTGCTCGTTGCAATGCGGCTCGTTGCTCCAGTTGTGAGAGCGGAAAGGTCTGGCTCGGTTTTACAAGTGGCTCATCTGGTAAACCAGGTGAATAATACCCACCGCTCGGAGGGTTCCACCGATCTGCAAAATTGGGCGCTGTGTCGAGATGCCACGAAGGCCGATGCGAAGGTGGTGAGCTGATGGTGGAAGATCTATTAACCTGTTCCTAAAATTAGCAAGTGTCGTCGTGGCTCGGATCGGAACGCCTACACGCCGCACTGTCATGACATGAGCCACAGAGGCCTCAAAAGGAGACAGCGGAGAGACCAGAGGTGATAATGGCGGGTGTGAATCCAGCGCTGTGCAACGTTGCGCAGCATAACTTGACGTTGCCGCATTCTCGTCAAAGGGTTCTGACCCGGGCATTGACCCCACTGAGAGAAGTATCCCGGCAGTGTTGGTGCTGGCCATCGAAGAGCGCCGTCGCGAACGTATTTGGTCCGAAGTGTCAAGGAAGACTGGGTAGCTTGGGACACTTGATAGTCTATTGTCCATGGATATGCATCGTTCGTCGTGCCGGATGTCCTCCAGATCCACTATCCTAGCTGTTGATGCGTTTGATCGCTTCGGCGAGCCAAGCGTCGGCCTCGCTACACCCCGCTGTCCGAAGTCTGACATGATGCTACTTGAGCCTGACCAGCCTCGTGCTCGAGCATAGGTGGGCGTAGATGTCGAACGCATTCCGATCGGATGATCAAGATCTGGAGGTCCATCCAGTCTTGCACTCGCTGCTGACGAGCCATTCCTCGCTGCAGGATCGTGATTCCCTTCTCCAATTGGCACCCAGTTGTTTCTATCGATCCTTCTTCGGAATCGAGGCATGAAACTTGCCATCTTGCTGATATGCCGCCTCTTTCCCCTCGCCTGCTTCGAAGTGGTGTTTCCTGTCCGGGTCTAGCATACAATTCGGCGGGACATCAATAGAACGTATTCGTGAGCAAGAGTAGCAAAAACAGAATACTTGATGTGGGCCAGGAAGCGACTTTAGTATCGAGGAGCGTGCCGACTCGTGGTCGCTGCATATGCCTGTCAAGGTCCTTGTTCGAGACAGACTGTAACTTAATTGAGAAGTGGCGCAGATAGTAGTGAGATTCCAGGCGGGCCAAAGATCTCTTAGCAATGGCAAGTTAGGTGGTGGTTTCGTTTCTATCTCAATGCACTGAAGATGATCGGTCCTCGCACACCAAAGGCACGAAAGAAATACACACATCAAGACCACACGACGGCTCTTGTCTGGCACACGGTGATGAGCTTTTCCGCTGCACTTTTCAGCTATCACGCACTGAGGCTTTAACAGGGGCCTGTGATTGGGGTGTGTCGCGGGAGAGTTTCGATGGTCTCTCCACTCCACACCAAAAATGCAACCGGCTTCTAGGCTGGTTCTAAAAACAGATCAACGGGACCCGCTTTCTGCACACTTTATTGCACACTCTGTATAGAATGGGTGCCATCCACTTGTTCTCCTCGTTCTAGAGCTCATGGCATCGCATTCTCCTTGATCGAATGTCTCCCTTTCTCAAGGAATTGAAGTCAAGATCTCCAACGCCCCGGATGTTCGATCAAATGCAACGCTCAAAGTAACCTCTTCCCGTGTCAGCCTCAAATCGTCAAGTCTCAAAGTTGCACTCCGACGCTTGGGCCGCCTGACAATCTGGAGGATCCGCTCCGGCTTCGTTTCAATTTACACCAGGACCATCGCGACGGGCGGTACACCTCGAAGAAGAGCATCATGACTTTTGAAGATTTGAGTTGACGCTTGATCTCCTTAACTCTACAGGAGCTCTTTCTCGCATGGCTGGGGATGAGTCTTAACATTGCGCTTTACTGGGTCGTAGGGAGATCTCTATGAGAAAGAAAGCTTGCGGACGAGTGTGCACTGCGGAATCTTCGGCTTCGAGATGTCTTGGGCAGCTTGACATCTTCTGCTGTTCATAGCAAGTAGTATGTATGAGCGATTGTATCCAATAATAATATCCCCGATTTTCTGGGGACAATAGAGTATGCTGCTGGATGAGGCTCATAAGAGGAACCAGCACGGGAGAATTGGTCGACCTGCACCCATCGGCCTCACAAACGACATTTGAAGAATCCTGAGGACACGAGGCATGAAAGTATCAAACAACTGAATCGGCATGCTACCATGTCCGCATCTTCTGGCTTGTGATCCCACGCATGGTCGGCTAACCGAGCCCTCGGCCACGAACCTCAAACAGGACATCATGAAACACAACCACCAGAGATATTCAGGGTCTACACCCAAAGACTCAGAATCCAGGATGTCTGAATTGATGTTGCTCCGGGTAATGCCGCCAGAGAGAGCCTGCCAACGATGTTACTCCGTTGCTGCAAGCACGCATCTGTGATCTGCGGGGTCTCGTTTACAGACACAATGGATACGATACTATCGAGGGGCAGTCTCGCCAAGTTCTTCCACTTGCTGCTGAAGAGCCCCGCTAATCTGCCTTGTTATGGAAGTGCCATGAACAAAGCTACATCATGTGTCTAGTAAGATCTGCTGTTGCCTGCATATACGGTAAGGTACACACATGCAGGTAGAGTCAGCCCGGCTCTGGTCATTCGTACCTGACCGACTTTATTGCAGTTCTCTGCCCCAGGTCCATACACCAGCAACCGGGGTAAGCTCTTCATGGCGGGGTGTAAGATGTTCAGCATGGATTCAGAGAATGAGATGTGTATATAAGGGCGGGAGCATGTCCCCCGTCTCATGCGGTGAGATCTGTAACTCTGTCGTTCAAAATGGATCCAAACTCGCTCTTCTACGTTGCTGCCACCCTCAAGATCGTCCCGGAGAAGGTCGATGAGGTCCTCGCTGGCTTCAACGAGCTCGCGGGTCTAGTCGAGGCCAACGAGCCAGGCTGCCTCTCGTACCAGGTCTTCTACAGCGAAGCCGATAGCGAGGTTGCGGTTTTCGAGATGTGAGATTGTCCTAGTTGTCTCCATATCCCAGAATTATAACAACGCCACAGCTACAAGGACGCCGCTGCCTTCGAGGCCCACCGCAACTCGGAGCACTTCAAGGCTGCCATGGCCCGGGACAACACCGGCCTCTTCGCTGGTCCACCAAAGATCCAAGTCATCCAGCGCAAGGGTGGCTTTCGACGCGGTTGAGAAGCTCACAGTCTTTGCCGAAGACCTGAGGAAGCATCTGTTCCGGCAATTGAGCTTCTAGGATAAAAATAAATCAAGACATCGATATGACGTTACGAGAAGATGGATGCGCATAACGCTATGCGGACGGGGGTCAATGAGAGAAAGACATGACACATTTCAATTGCCCGTTTCTATGCTCTTTTATGGTTTCGGTATTGAATCGCTAATTTGCAGGTGCTCGATCGTGCAAGTGTAGACCCCGACTTCGCTATCGTGTCTATACTTTTCATGTCGTGCTTCATGCTTGCTCAGACCAGTCGACTTGTTCTTGTACAGGTGGTCCGCCGCCACTGGAGTATGCAACTCGCAATCGTAATCTGAGCTTCGCTGGTGGTGGCTGCTTTCACGTCAGTGCATATCCTACAAATTTTCGTGTCAAATTCACTTACCCCACTGACGCTCGAGATCTTCATTTGCTGCGTTGCCGTTGCGCCTGGACTCAGATCACTTGAGCTGATAGCTTGCAGTTGCAACTTCTGGCTCTTTGGCACTGCAGCCTGAAGCGTGACCCCGCTCAAATTTGCCATACTTCCTGAATTCCTGAATCGTGCCATGACCTGTACAGCATTTGCGTCGCGTCTTGTCTGCAAGCTGATTTGCAAACCGTTCTTGTTGTAAGCTTCTTGGCCAGGCAAAGCCTGCTGTGGAGGTGGAGAGCTGAAAGATTGGGGAGGTGGCGATGACATGCCGTTCATGCCACCGAAGAGATCCTGGGATGGGGCAGGACTTGCGGTGCCGGATGGTGCGGAGGTGTTGAAAAGGTCCATGATGTTAGCGTGCTGGGTAGGTGGAGAAGTCGTTTGCGGTGGTGGCGAGGATACTGTGGTGCCGCCTCCAAGGATATCCGCTAGGAGATCTGCGTTGTTCTGCGAGCCATTCATGGTTGCGCTTACGTTGACCGCTGGCTCATTGGAATCGCCCATCAGGTCTAGAAGCATATCTTGCTCCGTGACTTGACTTGGCTTCTTCTTCGTGGGCGCTTTCTTCGTCTTGACTGCTGCTTCTCCAAGCACTCGCTGCTCCTCACGAATCTCAGGAGGTGGCATCTTTTCCAACACTCCTCTTCGCACCTGATCGTAGTTGAACAGATTGCTGTACTCCACGGATCGCTGCTGAATTTCGACGTCCAGATTGGTTTGGTAGTTGACCAGGAGCCTCCGCAGCTTCTCGATCTGCGCTGGCTCAGAGAGTCGCGTACTGAGCTTCATAGCCGATGTCACGATGTACTGCGTGACCTGTTGGCCCGAGTACCCACTTTGCAGGATAGTCGAGAACAGGTCTACAATGTCACCTTCGCGCACTTCCTTGACCAGCTCTTCCTCTTCATAATTTCCACCTCGCAGAAGAGCATCGCCAAACTCTCCTATCACCCATGCTCCTGCGAGAATGAGGCCTTCTTGAGTAATGTCGTCCTTGAGCGAAGCATACAGCTTCTGGACCGTATATGTTTGCAGATCCGGTGTAGTGGCTACCAATCGAATGAAAGACGATAGAATCTGTTCCTTGACGTAATTTCCAGCCTGCACATCTGTTAGTCAAAGCAGCTGAAAGCAAGATCCGTCTCTACTGGCCAACTTCAGTACTCGCAGCATGGTGTCAATATGCCACCGTTTGTTCGGTGCATATCGATCCGCTGCGATGCCAATCTGTGTCGTCATGACTGGCTTGAACTCGTTGTCCGCTACTTCCAAGAACGAAAGGAGTTCTCTGATCAGAATTCGCACGTTGCTTTCGTTGATCAGCGTGAAGCTCAGATCCAGAGCTCGTCTTCTAATACTGATGTCTGGATCTCTTAGGCAGTCCAAGATCGTGTTTCGGTGTCTTTGCACAGCCTGTGGTTCGACTGCGACGACTTTAATGAGCGTATTCAGAGCCACATAGCGGATGTTGTTGTCCTTGTTTGACAGGAACTTTCCAAGGATATTAACGCCGAGCACTCTGAGACCTGAATCTGCTTCAATGTCCAGAATGGTGAGGACGGCTTCGTACAGAATACTATTGCCGACATTCTTCGAGGAGTCCGTGTTCGTGGCGACCTGGGCTAGGATATCGTTGATCTGTTCGCTGACCTCCGTATCGTTGCGACCAAGTACGCGAAGCAATCGCAATATCTTGACTTGCAAGAACGGATCCGTTATGCCAGTGACATCATGTTCCGGGGCGTAGCCTGAGCTTGCGAGCTGCTTCAAGACCTTGACTAGTGGAGGCACGATCGGTTTAAACATCTCCACCACGCCTTCCTCGCCTCCTTCTGCCTCATCTGCCTCACACAAGCTGATGACCAAGGTCACACCACACAGCAGGACACCATGGTTGCGATCATTCAACAGCAGTTTTGCCTTTTCCAAGAAATGCTCTTGCAGATCAGGCACCTTGCGACATATCCTCATGGCGCATAGTGCTGCTTTTCGTCGTATGTACGGGTTCGAGGATGATATGATTTGTTCGACTTCGGGGAAGAGATCCCGCGACATTTCAATCGATGCGATGTTACCGAGCGTGACGAGAGCGAGGCCAACAATATACTGGTTCGAGTGGTTCAGGTCACTGTACCATGGTCAGTCTAAGGAGCATGCTCATCAGAGATGACCATACTTCTTCAGCGAGTTCGTGACCAGTGTGAGCACCTCCTGGTTCTCATCAAGCAGCAACATGGTGCCCAGATAGCCCAATCTCTTGTCTGCGAATCGCGGTGAAGCGAGCAGTTTCAGACATTCTATCTGTCCAAAATGTGTTCGCTCGCCCAGGGTGAAGAGGTAGAGTAGTTTCGCGACATTGTTGCGCCTGTCAGGATCATATCAGACTCATGCCGCCTACCACATGCTCGACAAAGTTGTCCATACCGCACATTTGAGTCGTGGCTCTCCTCCCTGAAGCTTGCTCGAATAGCTGCGCTCTCCTTCTGCACCACCGCTCGCTCGTCGGCGATCGTCTTCGCGGCGCGCACATTGCGGATGAATTGCTTTACTGGATCTAACATTAGTGCATCGTCCTCAGGGAGAGAGAAGTCGCATGCATACGGGACGTCATATTGAAGGTGGCATTAGGCGACCCAGCTGAAGCGTGAGATGCGGTCTAGCACGAAAGCAGATGTAAGACGGACTATGATCGCAGCAGGGGGGCCAGTGTTCGCATCTTCAGAGTTTGAATTCCTCGTTTCGCAGCGGGTGATGCCTGGTGACCGATGCTGGCAAATCGACGACTGTGAAATGTAGCGCTTGGCGAAGTTGATACTACGAGAGAGCCTGGCCCGCACAGACCCTGCAGGAAGTGCAAGTGGCATGCTCTTTCTTAAGCCGCCGCTCTGAAATTCATTTCTGCAACCTCATTCCATCCCATCGATCTTCTGAATGTCGAATCACATAGTTACTGCACCAACAAGTGCCCTGAAGGCGACAGTCTTCATGTGAATGAACCTTCGTGGCTCAATGAACACCGAGACGAGCGCACGAAGCTGGGCTGTGACAAGCGTTCTCCATACGGAGTACGTCGTATCCTCGATCTCAATCGGAGGGCGACCCATTCATCAAAGAGTACTTTTAACATCAAATCTTCACTTCTTCTCATTCTTCACACTTCTTCATCAACCTATGTTCTTGCCTTGACGTTTTGCTGCAAAGTGCGCGCGTGTCAGACTGCCGATCAGCCCCTGTCGTCATTCGTCACGGCGTAAACAGAAGAAATCCTGCTACCTACTTCAGAAAGTCGATATCAGACACGTATCGCATTTCAGCTAACACAACACTTCTGCGTTGTTATCAGCGACGCCCATCTGATGTCCTCTGTCAGAAGCAGCCATGGATGGGAATTCTGGGAATAACGGACATGCTATTGGCACAGCGACAGAATACATCCAGCCAAGACCGCGAAGACCAGTTGGCAAATCACCTCTAGTCAATGCGGAAAATGCAGAGGGCCTCAATCCTCCATCGATGAACAGATCTGGATCTTCCAGGTTCGTACGATTGCTTAAGAAATGGGCACGATGATTGACTTTAATTTAGTGGAACATCCACGCCCGTGCCTCCAGATGCTCCTCCATCAGTTCAGGCAACTTCGTCAGCGCGAAAGCAGATTCGAGCAGAACGCAAACATCGACTATTTCCATCTATCGAATATGCAGCCCGTGTATCTCACTTCGACCCCGACAGCGACTATCGGGACTTCCGTGGCTTCTTCGTCCTCTTCTGGGTTGGCCTCGCTATCATGGTCATCACCACTATGCTGCGAAACTGGAAGGAAAAGGGCAGCCTCTTCAACATCAGCCAGTTGGACTTGTTCACAGAGAACATATGGGAGTTGGCTCTGAGCGACCTTCTAATGGCTGGCTCAATCATGCTGACTCTTCCTGTGCATAAGATCTATGCGAGCTCGAATGGCTTTCTCAGATGGAGCAAAGGTGGCGTGATTGTGCAGAGCGTCCTTCAAGCTGCATGGCTCCTGTACTGGGTTGGATGGCCATTTGTCAGGACGTGGACTTGGACAGCCCAGGTGTTCTTCACGCTGCATCTACTAGCGCTCTTTATGAAGATGCACTCGTACGCATTCTACAATGGCCACCTCTCCGAGACAAAACGTCGATTGAGCGAGCTCGACAAGCCTGCAGGCAAATCACGAGCGGCTGCGAAGCGTTACCCGAATCCTCACAAGCGTTTGTCCGAAGTACAAGCCGAAAGCAACGAACAAGGAGCTACGAAAGGTGAAGATCTGAGCCAGCTGCGAGAAGATCTTGCGAAGGAGCTCACTTCGCCGATGGGTCGTGTCACTTACCCACAGAATCTGACGGTTACGAATTTTGTCGATTTCTTGTTCTGCCCGACGCTCTGCTACGAGTTGGAATATCCACGCACGTCTGGGACCCGCTACTCCGAGCTCTTCTACAAGACTCTGGCGGTCTTCGGCTGCATCTTTCTCCTTACAGTGACCTCAGAAGAGTTCATCATTCCCGTTCTCGCAGACTCGGCCAAAGAACTCAACGCCATCAATTCTTCGACGCCAATCCCAGACTCCCTCCTGATCCTGGCCGAGACCACCTCTCGCCTCCTCTTCCCCTTCATGGTCACCTTCCTCCTGGTCTTTCTCGTCATCTTCGAGTACCTCCTCGGTGCCTTTGCGGAGATCACCTGCTTCGCTGATCGCCATTTCTACGCCGACTGGTGGAACAGCTGCGATTGGCTCGAGTTTTCCCGCGAATGGAACATCCCCGTGCACCACTTCTTCCGGAGACACGTCTACTCTGCTTCTCGGGGTGTGAATATATCGAGGCCGGTGGCGACGGTGATCACGTTCCTGGTCAGTGCGCTGGCACATGAATTGGTCATGGGTTGCATCACGAAGAAGCTGAGGGGCTACGGATTTATTGCTATGATGTTGCAGATGCCGTTGGTCATGATTCAGCGGACAAAGTGGATGCGAAAGAGGAGGCTCCTGAATGTGAGTACTTCTCCTCATGTTTTCTTGTGAATTGGAGGCGAGACTAATCGAAATCAGAACGTGCTCTTCTGGTGTAGCATGATCTTGGGCTTAGCCATGATGTGTGCACTGTATGTGCTTGTCTGAGACAAGGCATCATCTGTCTACGTTGATACCACAGAGGGAAATCAAGGAAATACTATCTCCGCACGAATACGTTCGTCGCGACTGCTCATGATAATTACGTCAATGCGAGGTTCCTTGTGCTTGATCAACCTCATTGCACAACTCCAGCTTCTCTCCTCGCATCTTCAAAAGCCTGTCTCATAACCTGCACAGTCGGCACATCCAGAATCTCCCGAATCAGCTTGATCTTCGTCCCATCCTCCGTGAAATCAAGGAAGAACGTGTTCTCGAGCACGATATCCGTCTTCCCCACCTTAAACGCATTGTTGAAACGCACAGCAGCCCTCATCTTCGCGGTATCGATGACTGTATCCAGAAGCGTGCTCGTCATGTCCTTGATGAGGTCGTGCTGAGATTGTGCGTGGGCGATGAAAGCTTCGTTGTCCATGCGAAAGACGTCTTGGGGAGGGGCACCTGGTGGACTCGTTGCTCGGACGAGGGATGCTGGGCCGATGAGGCGAACGCAGTCTGGTGTTACAGTGCGCAGCATGGTTGTTGGATCATTTGTCGTCACTGAATCTTGGTGGGAGCAGACGAAGTCCTCGATGGTGGCTTGCATTTGCTCCATGGCCGTCTTGAATGGTGAAGTATCTCGTTCAAAGGGTATTTGTTGTATAGAGATGAAAAAAATGAGAGACTGGTGCATGAGGCTTTCTTTTATTTGTACAATGAGCCAGATTCATTCGTAGAAGCCAAGGCTCTTGGGGTTACCCGACCGTCATCCTAATATGCCGTAAAGTCTCCGAGCCAACCATCATGCCCGATATCCTCGTCATGCTCGACAGCAGGGGTAGCCCAGTATCAAGACCAATCTCATAATGTGTGCATGCTTGTTGTCCCCCTCATAGACCTTGCAGGCACAAATCATAATCCCATCTTCACATATCAATAATGTTCCATCTTCACTCCCACTCCCTGACTCCACCGACATCCATCCGTGTCCGCCACTGTTATCGATCCATGTATGATGCCTTCGAGCTTTCCCAGTCTCCTATAGTTTGGTTGCACCTTTGAGCACAACCTTCATGTGACGATCGCATCCTCGTACACGACCTTGATTCCATGGTCACCAAGTGGAACGACCTTCACCCTCTCGATCTCCCTCCACTCGCCGTCCTGAGCCTCTTCCGATATCTCCCACGCGCGGCGCCACAAGAAGAGCTTTCTATTCTCGGGGAGGTACTTCAGATGAATTGTGAACCTTCCATTCTGGGATTCTCGGTCCGGAAGGCAAATTGTGCCTGAGTACCAAATTCCGTCACCCTCAAACTCATCGGGCACGATCTCATCGAAATAGCCCTGCAGCACGTGCGCCAACATGGAGATGTGCTCCCATCCTAGGTCGTTGTCATCCATGTTGGCTAAGAGCATGAGACCGATAGGAAAGTGCTCGTCGTCGTAGTAGATTTCGTACACGGCGGCATTTGGTGGGGCAACGCCCAGGGAACTGAGGTTGGTGGCAAGCAGAACGTCATATTCGTCCGTGATGTCTCTCATCTTGACGTCCAAGTGGCTACCGGCTTTCTCATCGCGCTGTTTCAATCTGTCCTTGAGCCGGTCGGTTTGACGTTCCACAAACTTCCGGAATTTATCAGTGTCGAAAGCCAGTTGCGGGAGCTCGGGCACGTTTGAGCTGTCGTCCTCTTCATCGTTGTTGTTGAGATCTGCGCGTACGCCTAGAGCGGTGGCGCCGATGAAAAAGGCAGCCGCGGCCACGACCCCAAGGGAGACACCTGCCGCTTGCAGTTTGCGCGGCTTCTGGGCCTGCCGCTGGAGGTAACGGGCAGGCGCCCCGCCTTGGAGTCGCGGCGGGCGCAGGACGACTGCTCGCGCTGCTCGAAAGCGCGACGCGAGGCGAAGCATCGTGAGTCGGTCGTGTGTCTGACGCTAATCTGGTTAGTTGATCTGGATATCGTGTGTGCTATTTTCCCACTTTGACAGGCAGCGCAAGCAAAGTCTTGACTTGTGATGATTGTATTGTGTCAGTGCAGAAAATCGAATCACGCGATTGTTTTGGCAGCTGCAGTGGAGCATGTGGCTCGTGCCTTCCTTCGTTGCCGTTCGTGGCCATGACGACTGCTCCTTCCCTTCCAACATTCAGGGTCGTATCTTACACTTCCTCAATCTTCGACAGGATGCTCAACTGAACAACCTCCTGACAGGCGCCCTCTCCGCCCTTCCAGCACCCGTACTCCCCCTCAGACATCCATAATGCGTGACACGCCCATCAGGCCACACTCTGATCGCGCTCCCACCAAATCTCTTGTAACACACCCCACAAACCCTCTCCTCATCAATTCTGACGCCCCTATCCCGTTTCCGTACCAATCCTTCTTCCGTGCGTACCTTCTCAACGCCCCTCAGTCTCGCCACGATGCGCTCCTCATTCATAGCGGACGTCGCGGAGCGGATGCGACCTCGGAAGTAGGACTCCAGGTCTGATACGGGCAGGGAAACAGGAACGATATCGAGCGTGGAGGAGGCAGGGAGGCGCGCGCCGTGTTTGGCGAGGAGGTCGAGGGCCGGTGGCCAGTTCACTTTGTGCGGGGGCGGAGGCTGTAGGTACAGCGAGAGGAGAGTGTGGTAGATGCTCGGTTCCTCCTCATCGTCCATGATATCCGTGCTCGTCGTTGCATTCGTCGGAACGCTTGTTGATGCAGCGGCTCCTACTTTCTTGGTCGCGGCTGCTGACGAGGCAAGAAGGAACTGTTCGTTGCAGTACTCTTCTGCCTTTTCGGGCGATTGGATCTGGAACACGTAGATCTGTAGTGCTTGCTTGTGATTGCCCATCTTGGAGAGCACGATGGCGCGTGCCTCGTAGAAATCTGGATCATCAGCTGGCAGGCGGCTGAATGCTCGCCCACGGTGGTACTGCCCGCTGCTCTTGAGGATCTTCTCCAACCGCGATCTCCAGTCTAATCGCTCCTCATCTGACGAGAAGTCTGACTTTTCCGCTGTAGCGCGCAGCCGGTCCAGGTACAGGTCGATCAATCGTTGGTGAAAGTCTGGCGTCAGGTCGTTGAGCTCGAAGATGATGTGTTCGAGGTACTGCACAGCAAGGCGAGTATCGATCTTCTGCAAGAAATCCAGTACGCGATGTCGAGGCAGCGTTTCAGCGTTCTCAGTGTCAGCGAGGAATATCTGCATACCCTCCTTCGGGTCCACGTTCAGAGGCCACTCTGCGAACTCGAGAATGATATCAATGAGCTCAGGTGGGAGCTGTTGTAAGTATCCGATTGTTCGCTGCGGACCCCTCAGCCCTTCGGGCACCTCCTCCTCAGCATCTTTCTTGCCGAACTTGGAAAGAACCTCTAAAGCCTCGCGATGGAGCTTCTTGCCATGCAAGAAGTCGATAAGTTCAGCGTGACGGCCACTCTCATCGAGCTTGTCTCTGACCACGAGAGGATCGCAGAAGTTGTTGATACGGAATAGAGACCCGATTAGTCGTGGCTGCTTGAGCATGTAGGCACGGAACAGTGTAGTATCGACCAGCTTAGCCACTTCTAGCAGCTTCACTTCCCAGTCAATCTCGTCCAGATCTGCATCGTCGAGCTGCAGATACTCGAAGAATGGTGGACGATAGTCTTTGCGTCGTTCGTCGTGCGCCGGCAGCGCTTGCTGCAGCGTCCCATCCGGCTTCATGTACTTCTGCAGATCAACCCTTGCCTGAGCTAAGAATCCAAACAACGCATTGACGGCGCGATCGAGGTCCTTGCCCTCCAGCGCCTTAACAGGTGCGGGAGCTTCGCCGGTTTTGCTCTTCCCATTCGGCGAGTCAGATGCACCATCCATTTTCGCCGACTTGATCGAAGCAGTATCACTGTCCGCCTTCTTCTGATCAGCCATTAGCCTGCTGAACATTGAACGACCTATGCTGCCTTGAGGGACCACGTTTGGGGATGCTGGCGGTGTCTTGTTCTTGTCCGACTTAGCTTCATCCCCTCCTTGCTCCTCTTCTGCCTCAGGTTCGGGCTCCTTGATTCTTGACAAGTCTCCAGCGATAGTCGGTGGATAGAGAGCGATGACTCTCGCAGGTGGTGCTTTGGCCTTGGAGAAGAGGTCGAGTGCTTCGTGATATTTGCGCATCTCGAATAAGCTTTGTGCCTTGAGCATCTGGATCTCACGCACTCTCCCTTCCTTATCTTTCAAAAGCGTATCTTCAAGCATTCCAAGCAGACTGACGGCTTCGTCGTATCTTCCCTGCTCGGTCAGGACGTCTAGCTGGCTTTCATAATTCAGAGCTCCCATACGCCAGACCACTCGATCACTTGCCACCAAAAATCCCTTGCCTGCATGTGCTAAGCTAATGTTTGGCTGTGGGACATGCAGTAAAGTCGCATTCGGTACTGGTACTGTCTGAAGCAGTGACAATGTGTCCGGGCTTCGGACTTCCAGCCCTCCTTTTGCTGCTGGCTGGAGTGCAAGCATGTACGGGTAGGAGTATGCGACCGTCTCCGGTGCCTGAGCCCAGGGCACTTGTCGCTTCGGGAGCGCCTTGCCGTCGAGGTCGATGAACAGCGTGTTCACGTCCTTGGCCAGCAGCATCTCTCCCTCTCCCAGCTTTGTCGCCATAGGCTTCGGGACCCAGCCTCCCATTCCCACGTAAGACATGCCAGTCGAGCTCACAGCGCCGAAGCGTGTTCCTGTCTGACTCGTCGCCTCGTCCACTGAGCCAGGCTTCACAATGTCCGTGACCTCACTCGTCTCAACATCCACCATGAAGAAGCCAGGATCCATACCGACCACCATCTTCGTGCCCGTTGCCCAGTTCAGTGACTTGACCGCAGCGCTCATGGTGATCTCAGTGACATCCTGCGACAGCTCCATCGCCTGCCACGACCAGATCATGATCCGTCTCTTCACCGCAACCGCCAGCCTAGACACTATGTCCGGTATGCCACTCGTGGGATCTTTGACGATGTTGCTCGTGATTGCGAATGCGACGGCGCCCTTGGTCTTCTCCAGGCGCTCCTGCAGCGCATACGTCTGCAGCTCGTGGATGGAGACATAGTTGTCTGACAGCGACACTAGTATGCCAACCTCCTTGATGATGGCGAGTTGCTGTATGGGCTTGCGCGAGAACTTCTCTTCCTCTCGTAGTAGGTCTACAGGTTTGGCTTTGGGTTGTGGCGGAGGCTCGTCGCCGTCGAGCGCGGTGCTGTTCTCGTTTGGCGCTTCAGCGACATCTTGTACTTCGTTGACGCGGTATATGCGGAGAGAGCCTGTGTTCAAGCCAACAAGCAATTTGTCACCTATCCGATATTAGCACAATCCTGTACATGTATGGGAGTCTACGCGCATACCGTAGGCGAGAATGGACTCGATCTTGCTCTTGTCGCGCTGCTTGAGCTCGACAATTGGCCGAGCCGTGAAGGCAGACAACATGGTGACGGCAGATCAATGTCCACATAGCATCTCGCTACATATGCGACCACAGTTCATAAGTATTCAAGCACGCAGCTGATTTAATTGTAGCAAGTAGGCATAGATCTGATCATGCGTCTTTGGCTTCACCTGCATGCATGATGAGGCCGGAGCTTGATTATAGAGCGTACTACTGAGCTGGTACATGGACACCTGCCATGACGCATAGCATCGCGACTTCCACGACTGCAAACGATTTTCATTCACGGCCACAGAAAGAACAAATAGCTCTATCGAGGCATCTGACGCGTTCTTACGCAATTTTCTGCAAATATATTATCTACTCTCGCCTGATCGTCATTGTCGTACGCGCTATCTTATAGTCGCGCCTGCTCCTGCCTGGACAGCTTCCTCCGAGGAGGTCCCCTTCGACTTCCATCTTTGCATTCTAAAGAAGGCGAATTCGCTTCCTGCGGTGGTATCGACCAACGCGACTTCATCTCTGCCGATGCTTTATCTTCAAAGCAATCCGCAATGTGTTTTCCGAGGACCGGGAGGAATTTGAAAGCACTGTTGCGATGTATAAGCACTAAGCATGAATCAATGGAGGGTTGAACTTACTGTCCAGCACCTCCGCATGCAAGAAAGAGTCCTTCGATGCCAGGATAAGCACCCACTAAGAAGTTGCCTGCGGCCGTATCCGAGTACCAGCACAGCCGTCGCCTTGACCAGGGCTTTTCTGTTACCTGTGGCAGAATATAGCGAAGCCCTTCTCGAAGTGCTGCATCTGCGTCATTCGGTATGAAAGAGCTGGCTGAGTTGCTCGAGTCCACCTTCGGCGAAGAAATAGTCGAGCCACTTGCGCCGCGCGGTGTTTCGTTCTCAAAGCCATTTGAGTGCCGCGCAACTTTCAGGAGATTGGCGCCTGGCGTTGGTGGAAACACGAAGACGCCAGAAGACATGTTGATGAGGACAGGCATGTCTTTCAGGGACGCGGCTTCTTGCTCTGTCAATTGCATGAAGGCCACAGGTTGCCCGGACGAAGTCATGGCACTGGTTGCATTGACGATATTGTTGGTCCATGCGCCCGTCGAGAGCACAACTCGATCAGCTTTGATCGCGCCACCTGATGTGTTCACGCCACGAACTCGCGAGCCTTCAGTGATCAAAGAGGTCACGACGCCACGTTTCCCCATGATGAACGAGACGCCTCGCTCGCTGCAGCGCTCTGCGAGCTGTCGGATTGCCCCAGCCGCATCGGCCCACCCGCCATATGAATTGATATAACCCGACGCACCCTTCATACCTCTCTTGAAGTGAGGATACTTGGCATGCAGCTCCTGTTCCCTGTCAAAGCTGAAGAACTCCTGCTTGTGCTCCCTCAGCACATCCTTGCACAGCTCAATGTAAGGGTCCTTCGTCTCGGACGCCAGAACGAAACCCGTATTATGGTAATGCGCTTTCCAGGAAGCGCTTCGCCATTCGAGCATTGCCTCTTTAGCCAGGTTCGCGTAGAATGGATCTGCATAGTCGAACCTGATTACTCTGGAGACATCCACGCTGCTTCCATCTGGGACGGGCGGGAGCATACGATCCAGGACTGTTATGTCCTTGTACCCTCGCTTGCTCAATTCCAGCGCATGTGAGAGGCCGAACACACCAGCGCCAACGATTAGAATGCGTTCGTCACGTTTGGGCGGCACCCAATTTGTTACAGACATTATGGTGATGTGAATGAAAAATCGAATGTAGACCCACCGAACGCGAATCTTGGAATTCAAGAGGCATCTGATCTGGAACGAGCGTGGGAAAGCAACACGGCTTTGCATCGGCTTTCGGGACGTGCCATTTTGCTCGTCGGAAGGCGCTCGCCATGGCTGCAAAGAGAATCCGCTCACGTGACCGGTTAATTCTCAGCTCAAATCCGTTCTCCACCCCTATCTCAGCGTTATCTTGATAGGCTCAGAAGCTAATGCATCAGCTACTCCACAGCGACCGAACAGGATAGGCGGAATCTGGGGTAGCGGCCTTTTGTCGCTTGTTGTCTATCATGCACCGAGCCACGCGGCCGGGTATCTAAACATGGCGTTGCCCAACCAAGATGTGCACAAAGTCATCTCTCTTCGACCTGAGCTGAGTACTCCCGATCAGAACACTCGTACCTCAGTACCATCACGCCATGGAACACATCTCCAGCAGCAGCGACAATGCTGTACCTAAGGACACCAAAGGGAATGCAGGCAATGAGAAATGGGCCGAGCTCAGCCCAAGCAAGACCGCGAGCACCGTGTCTCCAGGCCAACTGATCGCCTACAGCGACTTTGACCCTGTGCTCGCCATCAAGATGCAGCTCATCAACGACACGATCAACGAGATCGGCTTCACCCCGTACCACTGGAAGTTATTCTTTCTGAACGGATTCGGGTACGCAGTCGACTCGCTGCTTGCCTTTCTCATGAGCATTACAGCCGGTCAAGTTGCTTTGGAGTTCAATCCCTCCTACGTCCGCGGCGGTCAGATCGGCCTCTATGTTGGTCTGCTGGCTGGCGCTCTGTTCTGGGGTATTGGTGCGGACATTATTGGCCGGAAGTGGGCGTTCAATCTGTCTCTCTTCATCGCCTCCATCTTCTCGATTGTTGCTGGCGCGTCGCCGAACTATGCCTCGTGGGCGACCTTCGTAGCGCTCGGTGGCTTTGGAGCTGGCGGGTACGTCCTATGCGAAGCTCAACTTTATGACATTCAACATACTGACAGTCACTCAAGCAACTTAGTTCTCGATACAACGGTGTTCTTGGAGTTCCTGCCGTCGAACAAGCAGTGGATGGTCACCCTCATGGCGGCGTGGTGGGGTGTCGGTCAGACGGTTGCAGGCTTGTTCGCTTGGGCTTTTATCCGTAAGTTGACTAACAAACCCACGAGCGGATCTATGCTAATGAGCACCCAGCAAATTTCAGCTGCGTGGCGGTTGATACATGCACACGCTCAAACAACATGGGCTGGCGCTATCTCTACTTCACATCCGGAGCGTTCGTTCTGGTCCTCAGTATTGCTCGTGTGACAGTCATCCGCTTTCACGAAACGCCCAAGTTTCTGCTCTGTGTTGGCAAAGACGAGGAGGTTGTCGCCTTGTTTCAGGACATTGCGAAAAAGCACGAAAGGCCCTGCAGCCTGACCATTGAGGACCTCAGGAGTCATGGAGTCACCACGAGTGCGCATGCGAGCAAGAAGTTCTCTTTCTCGGAGGTCTGGGTGCATTATCGAGGTCTTTTCGTGACCAAGAAGCTTGGATTGTCCACTTCGCTGGTCTGGTTCTCGTGGACGCTCATTGGTAGGCCCTGTTCACTGCTCGGTCTTGTTGCAACGTTCATTAATGGCAATCAGGACTCGCTTACCCTCTGTTCTATGTGTTCTTGCCCGAGTATCTCGCGAGCAGAGGCGCAGAGTTTGGTCAAACGTCTGCGTACATCACTTGGAGGAACTATGTCATTGCACAAGTATGCGCGATCTTCGGTCCCCTCCTAGCAGGCTACATGTGTTCCTTCCGCGCCATCGGCAGGAAGTATACCATGGTAATCGGGGCTTTGATATCCAGTAAGTTCTACGCCGCCGTTTCGTACCCATTTGGCTAAGGGCTGTACGCAGTGGCCTTCTTCTTCGCTTACACAGCCGTTCGCAACGACGCCCAAAACGTCGGCTTTAACTGCGCCGTCTCCTTCGCAATCAACATCTACTACGGAACCTTGTACGCGTACAGTCCTGAAGTGTTGCCCTCAGCGCATCGCGCAACAGGCAACGGCACTGCGGTGGCTTTCAATCGTGTCATGGGGATCATGTCGGCAGTCGTGGCGACGTATGCTAATACCTCCACGTCGGTGCCGATCTATGTTTGTGCCAGCTTGTTTGGGGCCATGGCGCTCGTGTCGGCCGTGTTCCCATTCGAGCCGGAGCATTCGCAGAGTAGCTAGGAGCGGAGCAATTGTGTGATCGAAGAGGGAGCAGTGAGCTGGAAAAGTGTGGGTTTGAGACGTTCTTGTTCAGTCTGTACAGACTGTGGCTCGATATTTGTGGTACATTACTGCTTCAGCGATAATTTGTTTCAAGTCCTGCAAAGGTGTGCGCATTCCTGTTACTTATTGAAGTCGATCATCTTTTGTGCGCCATTATGGAAAGCGAATGATCTTCCTGGAAAAAGGCATTAAAGACAAATAGTGTCAAAGCAAAATCAACTTGCATCGTGGCTATTGGCATGTTCTCATATGCTGATTGCTGCCGCCTCCACCGCGAGGTCCATTTGTGGCGGCGTGAGCAGCACGGGGCTCGATGCCTCACTATCCGTCTCGCAATGCTTCTCCACCTTCTGGTCTGGTCTCCGACACGAGAACACCTCAGAGATCTGTGCATCCTTCTTGCAGCCCTGACTTGCGGCATAGAATGCCTCCAAAGGCAGTGGCTCGTGCTCTTCAAGGTAGTACGCGAGGTCAGTCTTGCCATCCGCATTGTTGAGCTCGAGATCAGAGAAGCCAGTACCCCAGTGTGAAAACCGGTTTGATCCATATCGCCAGTGAAAGTCCTCCCAACGGTTCGAGGCCAGTATCTCTCGGTAATGCAGCATGCTTCCTGGCCACAACGCTCGAATCTTTCCATTCTCGCCCTTGTACCAGCTCCGGCAGGAGCCAGTCCAGACCATCTTTCTCATTACGTCTTGAGTGTGCGAATCAAAGTCCGCTTGCACTTCAGCTGAAACCTCGAATGTCTGTGCTTTTTCTTTGATGAATTTCGTGATCAGCCGGATGAAGTACTCCACGGTGGCCTCAAGGGTGCCGACAAGACTTCCGTTTGAGATGGGCGTGTTCGGTCCAAGAAACATGAGGTAGTTTGGAAACCCAGCAACGGCTAGGCCGAAGTATGCTACTGGGTCATCTTTCCAGAGATCTTGCAAGTTGACCGAATTCCCGCCGATTATGGGGAATCTCGGTCGAAACGATGTATTGAATCCTGTTGCTGCGATGATGATATCGACCGGCCGATTTTCGTCTCCTGCAATGATCCCGTCTTCTGTTGCCTCTTCGATGCTATCGAAGACCGGATGCACATTATGTTGCTGAAGAGCACGCAAGTAAGGTTCGCCCGGGTTGATCCTACGGCAGCCAACTTCGAAATCTGGGATCAGGTGTTTGTGCAGTTCAGGATCGGAGATATGCTTCTTCATACTCGCCTCTAAGGTCTGCCGGAGCTCTCGCTGCTCATCGCTGTCTTTCAGAAATGCTCTGTACTGCTTGTTGAAGACCTCTTCCATTTGCTTTCGCGTGCGAAGAGAATAAGTCTTGTCATCTCGAAATCTCCCTTTCCCCTCGGCCGTAAACTTGTGAGAGCGGTCCCATTCCTCCGTTTCTCCGATCGAAGGAGTGATCCATGACGGGGTCCGTATGTACACATCGATATGCTGGGCGGCTTCCTGTGTCATAGGCAGCATTTGGATGCTGCTTGCTCCAGCCCCGACAATTGCAACGCGCTTTCCCCGCAGATCTACGGAATTGTCCCAAGCAGCTGTGTGCAGAACTGGTCCCTTGAAACGTTCCAGATGTGGGATGTGTGGGTATTGGATGTTATTGAGTATACCACAAGCATTGATCAGGATCTCGCAGTCGAAAGTGCCCCGTCCTTCGATTTCGACCGACCGCGTCGGTGAATCAGCGTGCCAGATCACCGATGTCACGCTGCTGCGGAAGCTGATGTGTTGGTCGATTCCATGGTGACACACAACAGCTCTCAGGTACGACTGTATTTCCGCAGAGGATGCATAACTGATGAAAGTGTAAGCACTTCCAGTTCAAACGAAGCGTGGAGGCTGGAGCGACTCACAAGGACGACCAATAAGGATTTGGGCAGAAGCTATATTGGTAGATGTGACTGGGCACGTCACAAGCGCACCCTGCGAAACGGTCAGCATCATATCACTTGCTTTACTGTTTTCACTGACCTGGATATCTGTTTTCGAACCATGTTCCGCCGATGTCTGCGTTCTTCTCGAAGATCCAGAAGTCTACTTTGTCCTTGAGTGACGCTTGCAACTTGATCGCCATCAAGATGCCCGAAAAGCTACAGAATCCGTCAGATTATGCTTTGATTCGAAGATTCCAGAGTCAATTACCCTGCTCCAATGATGATACATCGGGTCTTGTTGCCATGGTTCGTGGTCGACATGTTTCTGATACTGAATTTCGTTAAGGCCTGGCTCGAGCTCAGTATGCCCTTCATGGCTCAGCATCTTGATCCCGATATCTAGAGCCATCGATGATAGACAGAACCGGTTCACATGCGTGATCGGATTGACGACGGCCTGACAGCGCCGGAAGACCTAAGCAATCACCAGAGTCACGTGGTCGGATGCTGACCGGATTGTGTCCATGGTGGTCCACGCTTTCCGGAGATCTAGACCCATCTCCGGTCATGGATCATGACAGCTGCCGTACTTCCCTCCGTATCCGTGCGACTAATGCATCAGCTTCAAGGGTACCAATAAAGCCATTCTGATTACTGCCGCATATGCTCCGTCAAGCAAGAGCATCAAACTCGACTGGCCTTCAATCATTGCAAACCGACTAACCTCAAATCCGAGCTTTCCTGATCATCATGACTTCCGCTATCAGATGGCTCTTTGGCTACAACTCCAAGCCCGAGGAAGAAGAGAAGACACAAAGAGGCTTGCCGGCGTCGTGGTATCGAAGTCCTGAATTATACGAGCTCGAACGTCGTGCGATATTCTCCAAGAGCTGGATGCTCATTACCCACAAGAACCGATTCGCTGCTGCTGGAGACTACCTCAGATTCACAGAAGCAGGATTCTCGTTCTTCTTATGCCTCGATCGACAAGGCAATATTGGAGGCTTCCATAACATATGTCGACATCGCGGATTCCCATTAGTTCACGAAAATACTGGGAATGTCAAGATCTTAGCATGCAAATACCACGGCTGGTCTTATGGTATCAACGGCAAGCTCGCCAAAGCACCACATTTCGAGAACTTCTCCGACTTTGACAAAGAAGAGAATAGTCTGCTGCCAGTCCACGTTCATGTTGATGCTCTTGGCTTCGTGTGGGTAAATCTTGAGGCATCGGCGGTTCCCTCGGTGTCCTGGCAGGCTCAGCTGAAAGACGTCGACACGCTCAGCCGGTACGACAGCTTCGATCTGTCCGAATACCGCTATGACCACAGCTGGAGCATGCTGGGCGTTTATAATTGGAAGACGCTCGCTGACAATTACAACGAATGCTTGCACTGTCGGACGGCTCATCCTGATACCGATGGCCTGGTCGAGATCTCGGCATATCGAGTCGAAGGCGTTAACGGGACATTGCGGCACTTCAACAGGCGGCAAGAGGACGGCCGAAACCATGACCAAATTCAGATCGCGAGCACATACTATTACCCGAATGCTTGCATGACAGTATCGTGAGTAGTTCGAATGAGTGAGATTCTTCCCGAGCTAACGAGATGAAAGGCCGCACTTTTTCTATCAAATGCGTTGCGTGCCTACATCAGCGACCTCATGCTCCATGGAATACGAGGTGTATCGGCACAAGGATGCATCCGATGAGGACTTCAATAATATCGACCAGATATTTAAGCGAGTGCTCGCTGAAGACAAATGGCTGTGCAACAAGACGCAGGAAAACCTAAACGGCCAGGTCTACGTCAATGGACAGTTGCACAATCGATATGAACAGGGTCCTTTATACTTTCAGTCCTTGGTGAAGCGAGCGTTAGTGGAGCATCGGAAAGAGGAGCAGAAGCGCGGGAAGCAGATCTGGCCAGCAACGCAGAATGTGACAGCTGCAACGTCAGAAGAGATGGACTTTTGCGAAAGCCTCGCATGCGATCCAGAGAAGTCGAAGGCATTAGCGTGGTGATAGATATTTGATGAATCGTAATGACTTGCGTCTATTACTTGTGAGAGAAGAATGTTCGTGTTTCGATTCAGAAAGCTGGGTTAGGTTGCTTTGGCAGGCCATGAATTAGCGGGCTCCACTGAGTAGCGCGCCCTTGACCTTCCAGCCACAGCGGGGTAAGCCGCCACTGGCCGCCTTTATCCACCTGCAGGAAAGCGCTCTTCTTATCAAAACACCGATGCTCAGTAACTCGACCTTTAACATCACAACATGCGTGCTTTAAAACTTCCCTCCCCTGATATCAGCCTCTCTTTCATATGATGAATTCACTAGGCTAAGCTCTCCATGCTAGCTGGTCATGGCTAAAGACACTCATGTACCGTTCATAATAATTACATAGTGATTTAGGCGTACGCAATGCCGCCAGCAAGGACGTCAAGAGGATACAGGCGCGTGTCTCAAGCATGCCAAAATTGCCGGTAAGCTGAGATCATGACAATTTATAAATATCGCTAATGCTCATCAGACGCAAAAAGATGAGGTGCCCTGGAGAGCGGCCGGACTGCTCTCATTGTGTTCGATTGCATCAGACATGCGAATATACCGAAAAAAGCGCCAGTGATAGCACTCAGCATTTCTCGACTTCCCACGAAATGATGGCCCAGAAGCTTGCCGAATTAGAGAAGCGTTTAGACACGATGCAGGACAGACCAAAGTAGGGTGTTCAGATACTTCCGACATATCTCATATCAGCTGATTGTACTATAGAAGCTCTTCAACGCAATTCGGAACGCCTCAGTCGGTCATGTCTTCAGCATCAGCAAACGGGCGAGTGCAGTATACCTTTTGTGCCAGTGAAAATATGCTGATAAGGTCAGGCTGATTCCCAGACGAGATGTGCTGATCAAAGCCGCTGAAATATATTTCATGTGCGCTCATCGACAACCGCTTTGGCTCTTCGAGAGACATGACAATCTCATTGATGACTTCTGCGAAGAGCTCCTGTTAGTACTGCTAAGCCTAGCCATGCAATATGCGCCATCTGAATTCGAGAACGATTTGCTGTCGGCAAAGGCGTACAATGAGGCTGCCCAAGGGATGGTCATGCTCAAGATCGCGAACGGTACCATCGGCTTCCGAAGTTTGCAGGCTCTGTGCTTACTAGCTTTCTCCAATCTGGTCGGTACGTCTGTGCGGCAACAAAGTCAGTCGTGCACTGCATGATTAACACAAATAAGCAAATGATCAGCGACTCGGGAGTTTCCATGCCACTTTATGCAGGACGCTACTTCAAAGTGCCGGCATCGACTACCAGCTGTCCAACGAACGTAGTCACTGTCTAGAGGAGCAGCGAAGACTATTCTGGAGTGTGTATGTGCTTAATGGAACTTGGGGACTTCCGCAGCAGTACCCGAATGTCATCGACAACATCGAAGAGCCGACGTTTCTTTCGGTCGACGGCAGCATGTTCCGCAAGTCCTCGACACGGTGCCCTTTGCTCCCGCAAGAATCCTACAACGATCATGATCAGCACTCTTTAGGGATCTGGGCGCACATGGTGCGTTTCGCTAATCTGTGGTCTGATGTCAGGACGTACATCACGAGTTGTATGGACCCGAATGCTCTAGCTCCGTGGCAACCGTCATCACTGTACACAGTCATCAATGGTCGCATGCTAGACATGGAGTGCGATTTTCCACCTTTCTACAGATACGATTCGGCACGATTCATGGACCGTTCACAGGAAGAGATTGCCGCGAAAAGAGACTACTGGCTACCTTGGATGCGAGTGCAGATATCTTATCATGCATTACAATGTCTACTAAATCATCCTTTCATCTACTCTTCGAAGCTCAAACGCAAGTCCAGCCACAATGCATTTTGGAAGGTGTCATCCGAGCAAGCACTTTTGCACTCCACGTGGATAGCGAGAGTCATTGACTCAGCTACGCAGAAGAATCTTGAGCTCTCGGATCCCTTTTTTGCATACGCGGCAGCAGTGGCGGCCACACTGCACTTCTACTGGACTTGTGCTACAGATCTGAAGGTCAGGGCATCTGCAGAAAAGAACCTACTGATCTGCAAGACCCTGATCACGAAGATGAAGTCACGATGGGAAATCTGCAGGGCATTAGTAGGTCATCCTTGCTTCGAGCACGCCCCTCTCAACTGATTGAAGCAGGCGGATCAACTCGATGCATTCCTGAGTCTTCCAAGATCTTCTCATCGCGATGGGCAAAGCCGATCTGCTCGCGTGGCCGCAAATGCATCACTGGTGTGGGCTATCCTCGACTTTGGTTCTCCACAGCAGAACCTCCACGGCAACGGCATCTTCTTGACTTCCCTGCAAAGCGATCTGCAGTTACATCCACGGGAAGCACATCGAAACATCTTACTCGAGGACCCCAACTTCGATTCAGACAGGCCGGACGAATCATCTCCAGTCTATGGTCGCTACGCATCACCACCAGATTGGTTTGGCCGTACAGGCGAACAGACAGACACGAACCTGCAGACGGGATATGAACAAGTCGACATGATGCAGCCATCAACGACTGAGCTTCAAGCTATGGACGATCCAACGATAGACCCCATGAGCTGGCTCTGGCCTCCTGTGGATATGAACATCATGTACGGAATGGATCAAAGTCGATGGGATGCAGTCAATCTTTGAAATGCGCTTCAGCTCAAGAACTCCATCACCAGCAATGATCATCGACCGTTCAGGTTCTGACCCATAGCCGCAGTAACGGTCCATCTACACCGTTGACTGGATCTTCCAATGGCATGCCGACTGACTTTATCTCTGCCTTCAGCTGCTCGGCATCAATCGGCGCCTTACCCAGCTCATTTCGCCACTTTGGAGCGTCCTGCCACTTCGGTTAGCTAAGCAAGCAGAGCAAGAGTCGGCGTCGCACCTTTGGATACACGCCTATATACCTATAATCCTTGGTGCTCTGAAGGTTGCAATGACCCGTCCCAGCCGGCAACACAATCACATCCCCAGCGCGAACATCAATCTCCCGACCACCAAGCGACGCATCATCCAATTTGCCGCAGCCCACCAAGATCGTCGACTCTCCCTGGAACACGCCGTAGCACTCGTGCGTATTTGGGTGATAGTGTCGCGTGGGGATGTGACCCCACGTGCCACCTTGCTTCCAGGCGTGCTGCTCAAGGAACTCTTTCGCTCTCGCTTCTGACAGCGGGAGAGGGAGGCAGTCACGGTAGATTAGGACGGGCAGTGGGCTGTTGGGGCAAAATTCGTTTGGCTGCAAAAAGTACGTTTCCGGTTCTACGACCATGATCGGCTTCAGGTTGGCAGTACAAATGAGCGCTTTGCGTCGTTCGAGGACAAGTCTGACCGCACATCTCAGGTGCATGGCAAAGAAGAGCTACCCACTTTGAGCTCCGCACTTTGATTTTGGTCAGGTGACCGGAATCTGGTTAGAACTCCGGACTCGATTTCCTGATTTGGGCATGGTGATAGAACTGGGACATGGCAGAATACCGATCCCTGGCACGACTGATCTCTGATAATCGACAAGGCTCAGATCAATGTGCCGTTGCTATCCGAAGTGATTCACTCCGCTGTCAAGCCAATCGCCCGCGGGCGAGGTCCGGCACTATCCGGCCAAGCCCATTTCACTGCCGCATCTCAACTCTCCAGGTCAGGTGCTCTTTCTCCATGCCACCCAACAGCATCAGAGCTCGTTGGCGGCTGGTACTGAGCTCATGAAACCGACTCGCCCCATCGACTTCTGGTGTCGCCAGCTTCGGGTCCACCCTCACCTCTCCATTCCGACCACCCATCTCGACGACTTCCCGGTACGCTGGTGCTGGTACTGGTACTGCACTTCGAAGGGCAATGGCTCTGCGTCTCCGTATCACGAGGAATGCTCCAATCAACAAAGCTGCTGTAGTTGCTGCAACGCCAATAGCTATGCCTGCTATATCGCCGTCCGAAAGGGTGTTCCCGTCTTCAGCAGTGCCATGACCATCTGTCGACACCGTGGTTGTTGTAGTTGCGCTTGGGTCTTGAGCCGCACTCGCTGACTATGCCACCCTGCTCGATGTCGTACCCTGTAGCTGTCTCGAGAACACGTAGCTTGACACATTCGGAGCCAGTGATATGATCAACGGCCCAGAAGTGGGACTCGCTGTCCTTGGAATGCAGGGGGCTGTGCCCTGGAGAACTGGCGCCATGCATCCTAATTGTAGTGGTCATTCAACAGCCGGTGGCTTATATTTCACATCAGCACTGTAGCGACTGGGCAAATTAATGGATGCTTGAACCGCGTGTCGTGAGTTAGTAGCGCCTATTGAGATGGCGTCTACTACTAGTAGAGATGTTCGACTGAAATCTCCAGCGGACCGAGTTCGACCATGATAGGCACGATGCGCGTGACGGACTACGGGATTTGTCGCATCAGGACGCGACATAATATAGCCATAAATTTTTGCTGCCGCTCTATGCGCACCGGGAGTTTTATGTTTATTATACCATGCATCGTCTACGTATTAGCCTTGCCGTTTCACCACGTGTTGAAAGTCTCAGGAAGGTGGGCGTGAGACCCTTCAGCTTCCGAGTAGCTTATACTGTATAGTAGTGGTGTGACATTTGCGACGCGTAAGGGCGAAGCGCTTGCCGTGCGGACGTAAGTAGCGGGGTTATAGATGTTGAAAGGAGGTTCGGCTGGCCGTTGAGTATATGCAAGTACTGCGATTGCTGGATGTGTGTGGGTATCGTGTGCTGCTTTCTATAGATCGGCGATCCGTAGGAGCTTTAATAGCGCCTGGATGAGCCTAACGTTCTTACTAAGCCAGAAATCCCGATTCACGTGTATAGCTTTCTGTTCGTCCGCCCGAGAACGAAGTGGCGTAAATGGTAATTCTAGTATATCTGTCGGGTGCAGCTGAAGGAGCAGTCTCGTAAATTCTAGTGTGCCTATATTCTCGCCCTTACTCCTATGATTGCCCCAGCGAATTATAGATTTCTCTCTCTTAGGATCGCGTGTGATGATGTCGAAGATGCTCGACTTCGGTAGCCGGATAAGACTTAATTATGCCTTTATCAATCGCATGTGGAGTGGCTGTAGACAGTCGAAGCCCGTATCACTTATAAGTATAAGGAGCTGTAGAGCGAATCCTTTTCGCTTCCGCTTTTCCTTCATCCCGGACCGATTAAGGTCCTGACGAATGTTATCGAGGGTATACGACGCCCGTTCTTAGACGCTATATCGGCGTATAAGTGATGCTACTTTCGCGTATAAGTCTTGGTTATGCGCACCGGCGCTTCTCGCGAGCTTATATATCGCTATCTAGAGCCGGACAGTGGACGTACGTCGACTATAATTATAGCTTACTATACCGCTTCTGCTCGAACGGATATAGGAGATTGTTGCACTCTTTTTCTTAACATACCGCGTCTACTGTGGGTGAGTTAAAATGTAGGTTCCTGTGCTTGAAGGCGAAAAGGAATTGCGCGCCTTCCTCAGCACATATCATCACCTGATCACACCCCACTTCTAGACACCGGAAGCCTTCTCACCTTCACGCCACCTACAATTGGTAACGATCAGAGATTTTCCCGGTAAAGTGCCTCCAATTGCATCATCAATCCGCCGCCTACACTTCAAACTTCAAGATGATCTTCCATCTCGACAGAGAGGTTATCCGACAGCTTTCACCAGAGGACAAGCCCAAGCTTCTGGCCGCAGTGGCGCTCGCGCACCTCTTCATTGGAAGTCAACCTCAAGGAGAGCCACTATCGTTCCCAAGTAAGCGTTCAGTATCTGCGGGAATGGCATTTAAGAGGTGGCTAACTTGTCTGAGGAGTGGAGGCGATATCACTTTGTATACAGGCTGTAAGAGCAGAGAAAAGAGCCTACGTTGCCACAGGATACTGTACTCTGCCGAGCGCTCTTCCAGCAAGAGCTGTCTCTTTGTGGGTTTGTCGCTTATGGGTGTGTATAGCAGTGGATGCGGTGTGCAGAGCACAGTTCTCGATTGTCGCCTCCGCGTTACTGAAAGGGTGGATTCCTGCCTTTCTATCTTGAGAGAGTAATAGCTGTGGTAGGAGGTTGGAGGCACAGGTCTCCTCCCCAGCCGAGCACGGGAGGAATCCGTTTAAGTAGAGGCAGTGGTGACCTGAATGGGCCTGATAGCGTACTCCCGTCCTCGACAAGCTGATGTTCAAGCTCGACCAAATTGGTTACGATGTCGAGCACGCGGCAGGGGAATAACGGGTTTGACTGAGAGACATGGTCGATTTGTATTCGATACAATTGGAGAAGCACTTGCCTGAGAAAAGGACTTTGTAATGTTGTGAGCTTAACGTTGGGAAGAGGACAGTGAAATGGCTCGTGCCTCAGGCACACAGGCACAAGCATAGTAGCTGCATGGCAACCAGCATGTTTGGATGATCCCTGCTCAGCCTTGCGATCGTGCGTGGGGAAAGTTCAATGGGACGGACAACACCAACTCATTGCACTTTCCTCAGGTTCAGCATCCTGCCTTCTGCCATAGAACACGCGCTCACTGCTCCTTCCTCACCATTTCTTTCTCCCGAAAGTGTACGTATGACCAATGCATTCTTGTCGTTGCCGCCCGACTGATCACCAAGAATGAGACAGCAACGGACACAACACACGGAACAAACAAATCGATATATTACCCGAGGAGGACCGAAGCGGTGGAAGTTCTGCTTGTATACTGAGAGAAGGCGGCAAGAGCGACTGCTCTGCCAACAACAGCAGACATGACTTCCTTCATCACAACCATGTTCGTCTCCCGCTCTTCTCCTTCTCCATCAACTCCCACCTCCCCTCAGCAACTCATGAACTCCTTCCCTTCACCGCCAAAGCCACTCGATTCGGTGGTCACGCTTGCTCAATCGACGTCCTGCCTCCGCCTCCGCACAGACCTCGTCTCCTCGCACGACTTTGAAGACGAAGGAGGCGGTCGTGGAGGCGTGCCGCTACCGCAATCACCAAGTCCTGCCTACTCGAGCCCAGCGCATAAGGCAGTACACGCCGCTGCACTGAGGAGTCCACGCGGCTCGCCACATAACCACATACACAACAACCAGAATCTGCGCTTCTTGCACAAGGGAGGCATGTCTGAGAATGACTTTGCGTACAGTAACTCGCGGACGAGAGCGCCGTTCCGACCACAAAAGGCGGGAAAAGGCACGACGAATTGGCAGTTGAAACAGTTTGCGGATGCGACGCTGGGTAGCGGTAGTCTGAGGAAGGCGGTCAAGCTGCCTGAGGGCGAGGACAAGGATGAGTGGTTGGCAGTCAACTGTACGTGCATGTTACGGCAGAGTCTTCAAGGCACCAACAAGCTAATTGCTTCCTCACAGGCGTCGACTTTTACAACCAGATCAATCTGCTATATGGTTCAATCACAGAGTTCTGCAGCCCACAGAACTGCCCTGAGATGAAGGCAACAGACGAGTATGCAAATCTCTATATGTTCTCTTGCATCGCATCTAACCTCTGGCTACCAGGTACGAATACCTCTGGCAAGACGAGACCGAGTACAAGCGCCCCACCAAGATGGCCGCCCCAGTCTACGTGGAGCACCTCATGAGCTGGGTCCAAGCCGCCATCGACGACGAGTCCATCTTCCCCTCTCGCATCGGCGTTCCCTTCCCCAAGACCTTCCGCCCACGCGTCACACAGATATTTAAGCGCCTGTTCAGAGTCTACGCGCACATCTACTGCCATCACTACCCGATTGTGATTGCGCTAGGCTTGGAGCCGCATCTGAACACGAGCTTCAAGCATTATGTGCTGTTTATTGAGGAGTTCGATTTGAGAGCGGGGCAGAAGGACTATTGGGGTCCGATGGGGGAGTTGGTGGAGAACATGTTGAGGAGTGATTGAGGCGTTTGATGCGAGGAGCTGGGATGAGTTTATGATTGTGATGTGTATTGCATTTTAACGTTGGGGTCGGAGGTACAAGCGAGGCACGGAGTTCTTAGGTCGGGCAAGCGATCGCGGCGTTCGAACGTTGTGTCACAATGGTGTACAACCACATCCGGTGCTACCTCGAGATTCTGAGGACATCCGAATCAATCCAGAATAATTGAATGGTTATTCCAGAAGCAGTTCAATGCAAAGAAGTCGCGACGCAGCTTTCGAGCGTGAGCTCTGAACATTAGAAAAATTCTCTGCAAGAGCTTGGATGTGTGACGGAAGCTTGGGAGTCATGTATAAATCCCATGCTCGACTCAATGACTGACACGGCATATCCAACTCCAACACTATGTTTGCTTGCGAGTGACGGGTCGACTTGTCGACAACAGGTTCCAATCATTGCTAGTGGACGGCAATGCGTTTGAGCAGACGTTGAATTCCGATGATTTTGTGCATCATCAGCACTGCGCTCCCGTACTCCATCGATCTAGACATTCGTCTTCTTCGAACCGCAGCTCAACGCACCAACACATGAGTCCACGTGCCTCCTCGGATCAATGGTCGTTGAGTGTATGCAGTGTCCACTTTATATGCCTTAGGGTTCAGTGCAAGTGACATGGGGAGTCCAAGCAATGTGAGTACCACAGCCCGAGCGCGCGAAGTAGATGCGTCCGAAGATCTACGCAGTGCAGTGGCATGTAAGAAAGTATTTTGCATTAGAAATAGACCCAGTCGAACAAGATCCCGATCATTGCTATGCCGTACGCTTCCCATGTATTGGTACCACAGAACGTTCTTTAACTAGCTACACGACAATCACGATGAACATCATCACCACGTGAAATCCTGTGCCCGCGCAGCAACCAGTACAAAAGTTCAGGCCACCGCGTTTGGTCCATGCATGCAAGCGTCAGTAGACGAATGCGAACCACGTGCTTATGTCGCACAAGGACCCGAAGGGCATCAAGAGCTGAGCCCACTCCCCGCTGTCTCCAGTGTATCACACGGGACGATGCATCGCAACTGTGGACCGAAGCAAGCACCACATGGAGCGCAACGCGGCGCGAAGCACGAGAAGCGTAGTCAGTGCAAAGAGAAATGCAATTTAAGCGCCATGAGTCCTCCCGCAGGCGCGAGCACCGATCTTGGCCTGGCTTTGTGCAATGGATTCGTTTGATACCGTTGCGTAGACTTTTCTAGGACTGTCGAAGTCTGAATGGATGATGATGATGAGCGGCATCGTCCTCCTTTTCAATGATGTGAGTCTTGCTGTTTGTCGAGTCCTCGAGGATGCTTGCAAACGACACAATGCCGTCGATGACATTTCGATTGCTGTAGCATTGTTTGCAACCCTAGGGGTTGTCCGATGCCTGCCATTGAATCTGTCTGATCATGGACTGATGGACTTATGTATGGGATCAGCTAGCAGGGCGAATATCGTCTCCAAGCCTTCGTCCACTGCATCATCCGCAATAGGCAGCCTCCTTCGTCAACATAAAGGACAAATTTCTGTCCGGAGTGTAGAGGCATGCTTCCGTGCCAAAAGTCATCAATTCAGGCCTGCACTGCCTGTAGACTTGATCCAACATCCATTACAGACGACATCCTCCCCGATTTCCACACGCTTTTTCTGGCCAGGGACTTGCCAATAGATTACTGAAGCCATGGCGAACATTACCAGCACGACGACGTCGACAGATGACCTTGGCCTGAACACAAGCACTACGACGAGCACTCTTCCTATGTCAACATTCCTAACCGCACCACCAATCGGGACCTCAAGCACGACAGAATGCCTCGAATCCAAGCCAACAAAAGAAGGCCACGCTCACGAATCACACACCGATCGCACACCAGTGATGCCCATCATTGTACATTCAGCACTCATTCTCCTCGTCTTAGTGGCCATTGCGGGTTTCTGGTGGTGGTCAAGAAGGCATCCTTGGAAGTGGAATCGTGGTGATGGCGGTCAACAGCATCGAAAGAAAAGCAATGATGGCGACAGCTTCGGCAGTGGTGATTCGGAGGTGGATTTTGCTTGTAAAGGTGAAGCACAAGGCTTTGACCGTGCTTGACACATTCGTTGTTCAGATCTGTTGAGGCTGGACATGAGGAGAGATCCACAGGCTGCCAGCTTTTTATGGATCATAAGGCCACAAATTCGTACTTGTGGACGATCCAGCGAAAATAGACGGCTATGGTTGGATATTAGCGAGCTGGTGGCATGTTAACGGACGTCCTAATGTATGATGTGTGTAAGTGAAATTAACAAAGTGGTATCAAATGTCTTCAAGAAGCATACTCCTCAATCATCCTTCTCGTCATCTCATCCCGTACCCACTCCTCGATCTTCGCGCCCACATCACCAACCAACCTCTCATACGTCTCGTTCATGTAGAAAAGCCCTGTGTGCGCACTGACTTCATCATGATTCTCCATGTACACACGCACCCACAGCGGATCCCTCTCACCATTGATCTTCTTGGGCAATGCGCAAAACTTGCGGTCTTTCTTGCGTTTTGCTGCTTCGGGCGCGATGGACCGTGATTCTTCGCGGTCAATGGAGAACATGGACGATGCTTCGGTAGGGCTTGTTATGTCGTTTGACTGGTCGGATTGCCCCGCTAGGGCTATCTGGCTGATGCTCGCTGATTTCGCACTGCCGGGATCTGCAGAGGGGATCTTGGGTGTAATGTCGGTTTCTGTCGATTTCGCGAGTTCCTCTCGCGTGGCTTCCTTCAGGCGATCATTTGTTTGATCACCCGGATGCTCGGCTTTCCTTTTCTCCTTGATTGCTAACGCGCGCAAGCTGTTTTCGAGGTCTTTCCGATCACGTAATGCGGCTTCGCGATCCTCCATCGCCTGCTCGTATGCTTTCATTTGCCGTTCATGTTCCCGACGTATTAGGTTTTGTGCCGCAGGATCCGGATAGATGGTCAAATCCAGTGGTGCTGGCTTCATTGGTGGAGGAGGTAAGGGTGGCAAATTAGGCATCTGGACATGTATATTGGCGAACTCTGGATTGTTTTCGTCCAGATGATCGGGCTGAGCCGTACTCGCATACGTTTTGTCTTCATCTAATGGTGGCAGATCTGGCCCCGTCTCGATGTCCTTTTTGTGAACTACAGAGCCTCCAATGTGTTCTTCGACAGATATTCTCGGGCTCAACGGCGCCGAGGGCGAATTCAGTGATTGAGTTGACGAAGTGCGGTGATGCATTGGAGGTCCAAGTGAAGTGGTGGAGTCTAGATGCTGACCATAGGGCGATCTCGATCGCGACCTGCTCTTCTTCTTTCGACCAGTGCTTGCTGTGTAGTAGTTGACGAATCTTACACGCGAAGGAACGTGCGGTGAATGTGACAATCGCTTGCGAATGGTCGAGTCTTCATCTTCAAGTGCTCGTACTCGCATGTATCGAAGTCGGAGGCTCGAATAGTCCGCCATAGCTCCACCGAACTCGACGTGAGACTTGACGAGGCTCTTTGTAGCTTTGCGCAGATTGTCTGAATGCTTGTTCATGAAGTGCATGGCATTTTGCCAGCCTTTCCGCATCGGCAAGATCACATCATTGGTGAATCTGGGATTGAAGTTGGGATCAGTAGGTTGCGAAAATAGAGGATCTTGACGAGAAGGGCGCTGACTCTCCAGTGTACTGCTGCTCTCCACAGTCAACGTAGACGTCGCGGATAGTGGCGCCCCATCAGAATCGTAGGAGACATCGGCCGGAGGGGCTGCTGGCCTGAATATGCTACCGATGCCAGTGCCGACGACGCTAGGATGCATCCCCAAGAATGGTACGTCGAAGTTGATAGTGCCAATGATCTGGTGGCGGAAGGCATTGCCAGGTGATGGGACTTCCGAAGGAAGCAGCTCGACTTCAGCTGCTACTAGGCCACCCATCGAATGTCCCAGTAGGATTACATCAGTGTTAAGGCTCTCGTGCGGTGATAGCCTATGCATAGTATCAGTCTTTGGCTATCGAGTGAGCCAAATGTCATGTACACACCAGCGACTGAAATCTTCGGCGACCTGCTCGATCGTTCTCCTTGCCTGATATCGCGGGTAAATCTTTGTATGCACAACATGACTATCGGCAAGCGTGATGGTCACGAGATTATGCACATGGGCTGGAAAGCTTCGAAACGAAGTCTCCGTCCCCATGAATCTGCTCGACTTAGTATCAATACGACCAGTCGTCGTGAGAAGTATTACCCATGGATGTAGATTAGTAGGAGAGTCCTCTTTTCCGTGCTGCGGTTCTTTGTCGGAGGGAGAGATTGGGTAGAAGACCTCCTTGGGTCATTGGACGATGCATATAAAGAAGTGTTATCTGCATAGTCGCCATAAGGATATGACGGAATGCCCGATGATGATCTAGGAGGCAGCGCTGGCGCTCCACGAGTATCGAAGTCGTTCATGTTGGCTGTATCTTGTCCAGCTCAATTATGTGCTCATCAAAAGACATGATGCACTCCTTCAGAACAAGCTTGCCACAAGTACCTGATCGTATCGCAGAATGTTGAGAAATCGTTTATCGTATCTTGTTTCTGCCAGAGCAGCCACACACGTGGCTCCGTGGCTGTGCATCAAGCAATGACGACGAAATCTTGGGGTCTCCAGATTTTGCGACACCACAACTCTCCCGCATCAGATGCATCTTCGAGAACGTCCTGCTTGCAGGGGCCAGACATCGGTCACTGTTTAAACGACAACGGCGATGAGGGCTGATCGCAAATATCTTCACCAGGGACCGCTCATTTTCACGTTCATGCTCATTCGGCTCGGCTGCACACCCTGGAGGCGATCAGAACGCCAACGACGGCGGCCACGCTCAAATCGTCTGCACAATACGATCATTGGCAGCCTGGATCAAATTGCGTTTCTTCTCGCCAGCGCTGAAGGATTCACTGCCTCCTTTCACGTTGACACCAGATCGTGTTGTCTCGTGGTGACTGACGAGTTTGTAAGGACTCCGAGCAGCTCCTTGGTAGAGAGACCTTAGCAGCACGGGTCACAACAAACAACTTCGCGTCGGATCTAAACCGCCCACACTGCTGTTGTAGAAGTAACAGTCACAAGACAGAGGTCTGAATCTGGAGAGCGTGGCGCTGCACAAAAGGGCCGCTTCTTAAGTTTGGGACAACAAAATGAAGAGTATCTCATCGACACAGGGATTCGTGCCCCCATCGGCTAACATTGGAGAGTTGGCGCTAAGCCCGCAAATAGGCAGCTAAGCGACCTTTTTGGGCTCTGTGATTGGGCAATCGGCTGTCAGCGAGTAATGCCTGTAATGCTGTTCGCTTTGATGCTTCTCGAAGAAGAGGATAGCAACGATTGTTTCTTCGCTAAGCAGCATTGTTTGTACATTGCACCAGCAAGATGATCGCAATCAGCATAGCTATCGCATGCTACAGGGCAAAGATGATAGCCCTGCTGTATTGGAACCGAACCACGAGCCCAGAACAGGATCTCAGTGGACATGTGGGACTAGCCCTCCCCGGCTAATTCATTTCTTCATCGAGGCTCGTGCATCACGATGGCTCGGCAGGGCAAGGTCATCACGGTTCGCAAATGCTAATGAATATCTGGAGGCAGATCAGATGCGCGAGGGCTGTCTGTTCTCCTTTCACCAACAAAACCATCGGCGGCCCATACCGCGTCGTTGTCGCGCCTCCTCTTCTTTCTCGCGGTTGCCTTTCCTATTGTTCTAATATTCGTCGACAGCGAGGAGTTGAGGTGTGTTCCCTCCAGCACCGGCTCGGATAATCTATCTGGAACCTGGGGACAACCGAGCACGCCAGGCCACCGCAAAGAAACAGGTTCTATTCGACGACAATTCGCGGAGCTGCAAAACGCTTGCGCGATTCGGAAGCTTTCAAGCCTGCTGTACTTGGATCGTCGCATAAGCGTTTGCAGGTCTCATGTATACTCACTAAGGTCAGTCGAAAGTCCTCGGTCAGGTCAATGCAGCTTGCTCACTGATTCGCCAGCTTACGGTTGCTGCTCGAATATTCATCAGGCCATTATTCGGCTGTCCATTCGTTTACCTTTTCACTCTAGCGTCTTCAGAGAGGACAAACGACATTCTTTTGCACCTTAGTATTTTCGAAACACGATAGCGCGACCGCAAAAGTAGCAGGCATCGAGTTGTTCACGGCCTCTTGTTTGAAGCAATCGAGCTGTCACATGCTTAGCGAAAGGGTACTATAGAGCTTCCGGTGCCAGGATCTTGCTGCTTATTGAGCTCGAACTTTTCTATTTCGCGCGCGCGGCATGATTGCGCCGACGTTCACGGGGCGACAATGGGTGGAGGATGGGGACCAGGAATTGGCATCGCAACCTACGGCGCATGCGGACGTGTCACTTGCGCTGCATGAGCAACAAAAACGACAGCTTGGCTTCGCTCTCACTCTGGGTGATGCCGTGTTCTCAATCGGCCTGGGACCAAATGGACTACCCGCGTTCACGGTTGATTTGGGTCAGCCGGCCTCACCTACGCCTCTTCCTCCGGTGCCGACACCAACGCCCAGGCCAGCCCCAATACCAACTTCGCCCGCACCTGCGCCAACCACCGCTGCTACTACTCGACCTCCACAGACTGCCGGCACTGCTCCTGTTCCAGTGCCTCTACCGTCTAGTGCCGACGAGTCGCTTCCAGGTAAGTTGAAGATAGTAGCATCCAATTCTGTTCAATTATCGGTTCAGATCGCGTTCTTAGACTAGACATGACTAACATTTTCCACTGCAGCCACATCAAATCCCCTGATCGACACGGAATCTACAGGACTGCCGACCATCCCCATCCAGTCACCTCGATCGTCTTCAAGCAGAGCAACGACCACGCGCGGTAGTGGAGGGCAGACTGTAACGCAGCTCATTTTCGCAGGCGGCTCCACCGTCACATCTGTCGGAGTATCGCCGACGTCGACAGGCGATTCCAGCGGAGCGCTATCACCCCCTGCGATTGCCGGAGCTGTTGTTGGTGCTGTTGGCGGAACAGCTGCCCTTCTTCTATTACTGGTTCTTTGCATGAGATGGCGCAAACACAGGAAGAGTAGAAAGAGGATATCAGCGGGTACAGAATCAGTCAAGGCTTTACATACCGGACCCGCACCTATGATGGCCCACAACTCTGCTCGCTACACCGAGATGTTCCCAGGGGGTGGTGGTGTTGTTATCTCCGACGCCGACTCTGGACGGATGACCTTCCTGCCAGCAGGCGCAGCTGGATTCCTGAATCGCGCTTCTGGCAGTCCGTTGCAGGGACCTTCGAGAACGGGCTCGCCGGTGAACGGCATGAATCATCTGTCCATTCCCCCTACTCCTACTGTACCCGCGCAGTACAGATCTGGACCACCATCGCCTTCTGTGCCGGCACATTATCAATCTGGTAGCACTGCAGACGTCGCTTTCCTGGCTGCTGGCGCATCTGAGTGGCTGAATCGCAATCCTAATAACCCAATGAGTCCGCCTGGACCATCTGCTGGCCCCTCATCTGGTCCATCCTCAGGTCCAGATGGTGGAGCTAACATGATCGCCGCGGCAGCTGTCCCGACGAATGCTTCGAACCGATCGCTCCCCTCTCAGGTAGCACCAGGATCAGATGGTGGCAACGTGGCCTTCATGCCTGCAGCTGCTTCGGCATTCCTCAACCAGCAGCCCGGCAGTCCAATGCAATCGGACGGGAACTCAAGCAACAAATCTCCTCCTCCCGTCGTGGCCGCAGGAGCAGTATCGAACGACTCCTCAAGATCGCTACCATCACAAAACGCACCTCAGCCTCAAAACGCGAATGTGGCTTTCCTGCCTGGCGATGCCTCAGCGTACCTCAACCGTGGTCCAAGCAGTCCGCTGCAGTCCGTCACGACTGCAAGCGAGCAGCCTTCATATCCTCCTCCAGCACCAAGCTCTTCAGCAGGATCTTCTGTTCCATACCACACTCCTGCACCAGAACCTGGTCGCGTCACTTTCCTTCCAGCCGATGCTTCTGGCTTCCTGAATCGAACCTCATCTGGACCGCTCCAGCCAGGTCAGCCTTACATCGCGACACCGCCTCCTGTACCCGCAAGCTACAACGCTGGTGCACCTACAGCAGCAGCGCTCGCAGTTCCTGCAGCATCCAGTGCAGCGCAAAGAGACTCAGCGGCCACCAACACCAATCAGAAGCTCAATGACAACCCGGAATGGTTCGGCTCAGATTATCATGATAGCAGACAGATAGCGCCTGCTGCCGTTTCCGCTGCCGCCAGAAGGTCGTCAAACTACGGCGCCGGCAACGATGAGATCGATCAGTACCTCAATGGCGGATCATCACACCCACCGCAAGATTCTTACGGTCCAGTGGCTCGACAGAATCCCTTCGAGTCGCCTGCAGATCATTCTCATGATCAGCACTCCACGCAACAGCATCCAGGATCGATCGATGTACCACCTGTTCCCGGCCAGATCCCACAGCCACAGCACACGCCTCCGCCAGTGACAATGCCCGAGGGCGCCTACCGTGGGAACAACGCGCCATGGGTACCTCCCCAATCGAGAAGGATGACGCAAAAGGGACTTTGGCCTGCTGGTGCTGAAGATGATTCGTGGTACCAGCCTCCGACGCCTGAGCCTAGGACGCCGAGTCAGTTCATGAGTTGGCCGAAACCGCCGGAAGTGGATTGGAACAGGGCGAGAGTGAAGCCGAGGGGTGCGGTATGAAGTCGTTTAAGTCATGATGTATATAGTAATATACCATTCGCTCTAATGCTAAAGCTATTGCTTCATTCTCATTGCTTCGTGATGAACTTTGTATCCTTCATATTATTATATATCCTAGTTATCAAGAGAGCACGTCCGAGACCAGCCCCACGTCGCGTCACTGTTCAAGGCTGTTAGCGCTGTCTTTGCAAGATACGTCAAGAACAGATTGGAGTTTTGATCTTGAATCAGACAGCAGTTGGATATTCAGTGTGTCCGCATAAAATGCTAGGAACAGGTCTGTGTGAAATTGCCTCATCATAGAATCATCTTGTGACGTTGGAAATAGAGAACACGTACCTTGAGATGTGTTCTTCCAAGCGTAGAATGCGCCGTCTCGGCTCGCCAGCAGAGATATGTGGTGGTTCAGACTCCTCGATTTTGCCGTTGTGGAGCGGGATAATGGTTGTGCCCCGGACATAAACCTTTCATTCCACCTTCCGCCGCTTGAAGAAGGTGTCGATGCTCTTCTGCTTGTCATCATGTCGAGAGGAGCCTACACCACCTCCAGTTCTCTTGAGCCCCACAAGATGTTCCCGACTATTGACAGCGCATACAAGCACGGTCCAGCCAACAAAGGTGTTCGAGCCGACCTTTGCTGGTGAGGTAGGCGAGGCTTTTGATGCGGCAAGAGCCATATCCGGCGGCGGAGACGATGTGCGAGTCGGAGGAGTGGCAGATATAGGCATCTCCGTGCTACTGAGAACTTGTTCATTCGTAGTATTAACCGGTCCCGCCTCCGGATGCAGTGGATCGACTGGAACAGCTGTGGTCAATATTGTGTACGTGACATCAAGCTCCAGATAGCCTGTATTGCCCCATCCACCAATGCGCTCCAAGTCGATACCGCTGTACTTTGCAAGCACCTCAGGATATACGCTGACACTCCGTGGAGGCATGCGATGCAGTAATCTTCGCCAAAGGACTGACAGCGTTATGCCATGGGATACGACGGCCACACATAGAGGCGTCGTCGCTACAGCCTGGATGATTGGCACCAAGTGCTTATCCAGGAAGACATCAACTCTTCGAATCATCGAGTCTCTCGACTCAACGTCCACAAAGTCTGGATCATCTTTGTGCAGCGCACGATGAGCATCCTTGCCTGACACCTTGCTACCAGGTTGTCTGGCTAGGAAGGACACGCCTTCATAAGAGCCAAAATCTTGCTCTGCAAGCTCAGTGATTTGAGCCGTGATAGGCGCGACCACATCTCCTGCATCATTCTTGACCACTGGCTGTGCCACGCGTACGAGCTCAGCTGTTTTTACAGCACGCTTGAGCTGTGACGAGAAGATGTGCGTGAATTGAACCTTCGAAGCGGCAAAGTGCTGTCCTAGCCGTGTTGCTTGCTGGACGCCATGATTTGTGAGCTCCGAATCGCGCGATCCGGCGCTGCAATCGTGTGTGAGTATAAGCAGGTAGACTGCAGCGTAGTTCGTAAGACTCACTACAGACTTGCTACATTGTCAACAGTCTCGCCGTGTCGGATGAGAAACAGTCGCATTATGGAAGTGGATGCAGAAAAGCTCAGAAGAAAATCATGAGGTGGAGCCTGAAGCACTAACCCCGATTGGGTATCGCTTCTTTCGTGGGTCGTCGAGGTCAACATTGGGGGGCTTCCCAAGCTTGTCCTCAACACCAAACCATCTGATACTACCAGGCGATGGAAGGCCTCATCACATCTATCAAGGCTGTCCGAGTAGCCTAAGAGTAATTGGAATCATGCCGCAGAAGCCACATTGGGCCGCTGGCTCGTCACAACCATCCAAAAGGTGCCTAACAAACTCAATGAGCTCATCGCGACAGTCATCGGTGCAGTCGCATTCTGCAAATCACCCGGATGCCCAGTCTTCAGCCAGACAATCCAGAACGCAACAGGTCCACCCAATGCGAGAAGATGATACACGAACACTCGAACAGCCTGGATCTCCTCCTGGGCCAGCAGACCCCAGAAGATCTCCCGCGTGTCGTCATCCTCCTCGATTCTCCTGTTCCTCTTCGGAATGCGCTTCAATGCATCTTGCTTGTTAGTGCGGCATCGCGGTCGACAGTGCCAGAGCCAGTGCTTATGCTTCTCGGACTTGTAACAAGCATAGAAACGGCGCTTAAACTCGTGCTTGGAGATTGGTCGGGTATTGGAGGTCTTTGGTTCCCATTCGTACTCCTGGTTTGTCACTTCGGGCACTCGTTCACATAACGCTTCGTATTCGTGACCTTCAATCTTTTCGAACTATTGAGAACGGTTCGTCTTAGCACCATTCCGCCGAACGATTTTCGTTGCCCTCACCTCCGTGAAGTCGCACCCAGCATATCTCCAGATACTGAAAATCCGACGCAACCAGCCTCGCTTGCGGACATATTCCTTCTTTAGGGTTTCGAAAAAGCTGTCATCACAAAGGTTCTCGGCTTTTATTTGAGTCAAGAGCAATTCGTCCGAGACATTGGTGTTGAAGAAGACATGGTGCGAGGAGTTGACACCTGCTACAATCTGCTGACTACACTCGTTGTCAAGGCTGCTTCCTGGAGACTTAGCAGCCACATTCTGGCCGTTTTTATTTAACGGGCTGGTAGAAGTGGCCAATTGTCCAGGAAATGATTCCAATGCGACCGTACCCATGGAGACCTCTGTCGGTCCTGGTAGTCCACTTACACTCTCTACAAGTGGCCGAGTCTGTTGGGAAGCGGGACTAATAGCTTCGTCTTGACGTCTGCGTTCTCGTCTTTGCGGGAGGTTCTTGCGCAAGACGATGATCGCGCTGAAGATGACTGCGATGTTCAATACCAGGTTAACTTCTCGTTCCAGTTTGGTGGGTTCGCGGAACGTTTCTCTCGGCCAGCATATCAATGCAATAAGACAAAGGATCTGCAACTCATTAGTAGAAAAGCTGGTATGGGCATGGTAGGATCTCACCGTCATCCGTATCATGAAGAAGATGCTCCCTGGTAGCCTGTTACTCCTAGAATACGTGACAGTGGCATTGGATGGGATATAAGGACTTCCCGCCTGAGACCGTCTTCTTGATGCTGGAGAAGCCGCTCGGTCATATGAGGTGGCTGCAGTGGTTAGGAGAGCATGTGCCGGCCCTTTGCCGTGAGTTTTGCAAGCATTGTATAGTGACAGATCTTGCTTTACGCTGTGAAGCTCTTCGTCGATCACTTTCCTAAGGACGGGAATAGCCCACTTCGGCAAGTGCTCCCAGCGCGATTCTCCACATGACTGGCTGGGCCATCAGCTGTCTGTCCGTGCTGAGGGCGGTTTACTCACGCAGACCCAGGACACATAGCCGCAGCCTTGTCCACCAAATCTTCTGGGCTGGTTGAGTGGCCACCAGTCCCACTCGGAGCCGGAGACTCGTTGTATCCAGCATTGAACAACGTCGAGTCTTGTTGGCATATGGTCTTCGTGGGTGTCAAATATTTTCACATCGCTTCGGATCAATTCAGCAAGCACGTTCTCCAGCTGTTTGACGTCCCCTATCGCTGGTGAATGGCCATCATTTGCCTGAGCTAACTTTTCGACTTCTTTATTGAACCTTTGCTCCCATGTCTGCTCGGATTTCAGGCCCATCAATGGTGGCTGGACAATTTCGTCGGTCTTTTCGGCGTGATCGCTGTCGATAGACAATGCGTTGAAGCTGGACACTGGGGCCAACACCGGCTTGTCTTCAACTGCTGACTCCTCGGGCCCCCGTATTGGTCCACCCGGTTCGAGTGTTGATCTTTGGCTCTGATTTGCAGGCCTAGAAGTTCCACTAGGACCATCTTCGCTCTGCGTTCTCCCAGGACCAAGCAAATCCGGTCGAACCATGTCCGGTGCATTGTCTGTAGTTCTCATCGGCCACTCTCGGTCAATAGATTCGGAGCGCGGGAGAGTCGTCGTCTGCCAGTCATTGTCGAATGGGCGTCTTGGGTCAACGTTTGTGTGTCTTGATCCGTGATCACGAGTCTGCGCTCGCTGCCGTCTCCGGACCGTGTACGGATCCTCGAACCGTTCGCACCTTGAGCACCGCTCGTGTCCACAATAGTACCCGTCTACATTGGGGCAAAATTTATAGAGTTCGAGATTGTAAGGCCCTGTAAGACAGCGGCAGCATTCCCATACAATCACCTTCCGTCTACGCATCATTGGTAACAATAGAAAAATCGAAAAGCGCGCATTGAGTAGCTTTGACTGAATAGTCTGTGATATCGTATACCGGCAAGATAAGATTCTTCAGGCCTGATGGCGACAAAGAGACAAAAGAAAGTCCCATCACGCAGACGCCAGGTAGAGATCATGCACTTGAAGGCTGTGCTCGGCGGTCAAGGAGGCGTTGCTACACATACATGCAGCCTGCTCTTGGCCATGCTACGAGGACCAATTGTTTGAAGTCCTGCACCTCGAGGCTGACATTGTTAGCCATACTTGATGTTCATGAAACCTGCACTTGTTCCTCGAGGTACTATTCATTGCTTTGGTAGGAGCGAGGGATTGCGGAGTCCACGACTGGCCGTCAATGACTTGAGCATTTCTCCTGAATAGCAGAGCCATTACATACACCGCACCAGTCCACGCCTCGTTTGACTTGATCAGCACGCGAATGCATCTCTTGACATCAGCTCACAAAGCCCATCCAAGGCTATCCATGATCGCAGTCTGAACCTCGTCGTCACCGTGTGTAAGTCCCAGCAGATTATTTGCTAGTGTAGCCAGTCCTAGGTTCGACATGCTCAAGCTTTAAGCATGAAATTAAGGAGACGCATTCCGTTCGGTGGTCCTGTGTAATGCTTCAATGTCGTCACATGAAACAGACCAGCAGCCTGATCACTCCACAGCTCTGGGGTAATAGATCACGATTGAGGTCCAAGATTTGTGGTCACATGGACGACCTCCAGCCTGATAGCTGCTACCTGGAAAGTGGGGTGACCAGGCTGCGAAAGCGGAAGGCGTCAGGCTAGGATAAGCTGCATCCTCATGTACGATCTCGAGGGCCTTGTTGGCAGTCGTCGTGCACCGCAGCAGCATATATTCGGTAGTATTGACGATGTCAACGAGGCTACCTATTATGCCATTGTGTTGCCCAGGGCGACATCATAGCCTTGCTGACGGGGCATAATTTGAGGCCGACAAAGAGCTACAATACTCTCAGTAGCTTGTAAGTGGGCCGTGATCTTGGGGCCCAAACTCTAGCAGGCGTTGCTAGCTAGGTAAATTATCGCTAAGTACGGCAGAAGAGATGAGGTGATCAAGTTGCCAGGCGTAAGACGATGGCTGATGATCCGCGGCTAGAAAGACGGTAACTGCGGCAGCGGGACGTCCCTCGCGCATATCTGAACTTCGATTTTAATTCGTGGCTTGATGTGTTTTGCTGGCGTGAGGATGATCGAGCGCTTTCGTGTCACCATCGTGAGATGTCGTCTGGCTCCACTTCGTCATTGTACGCCGTCCATCGTCTTCCTGCAACGGCTATGATGAAGGCTGTTTCTGATGGACGAGTCTGATTGAGCCTCGTGTAGCACCATCGTACCTGCAAGCTACCTTGCTGGGCACACAGCGACGGCGCTTCGAAGGAGAATGGAAGCTGTTCCCATGGGTCAAGAGGCACGTCTATCCCCGCATTCGTGCAGAAGCTGCATGAGATGTCTCACCAATCAGGCAAGACTGGGGCGAGCATCACTGCCCAAGGCGTCGAGATGCAGCTGCGTTGTCAATTCTTGCCCTCGTGGCCGGTTCGTGGATGATGTTCAGACTTTTCCGTGTGGAAAAACAGTCGGATGCACTTGACTTTCCGATCTGCGATGAAACTCTCCGTGGAGGTACTGCAGCGGAGTGCGATATTCATAGCTGCAGCTGAAAGTCACGGTGAGCACGCACAACAACAGCCTGTAGGTACGACCGTAATACGCGGTCTAAGCCCAGCTCCAGCTGTAGCCAGCTGCACGCCCAAGGCGCCAGATAGTACTACTTTGGCTGGATGCCTCAGCCCAGCTTCGAGATGCAGAATAGAAGCGCGAGATAGTCGTCCTCGTCACACCAGCAACCCTGGGTGCAGTAATCACCAGCGGCTGTCACAGGCACAACAGTGGTCGTCTAGGTTTCGTCCCTGCCTTGATAGTAGTGAGCTGTAATTGGTGCATGACTCGCCCCGAGCGTAGTCGGACGTGGTCTGCGTGGACCATGAGGCGAGCGAATCGTGTGGATACTAACGGCAGCTTCGAGACAAATCCTCAAGACAGTGACAATTGGTCGAAAAAGCCCTCTAAATGCAAGACGTGCATCGCAAGTGTCGTCTCTGATCAAATCGGTGGTTGGGGTGACGACGAGTGCTGGGCGCAAGCCGAAGAGAACAGATAGACAGCCTGTTCTCGATCTGCTTTGCGGTTCTGGAAAAGAGGTTTTGCTCTTTCACCACAAGTTGATAATAGTCGCACATCGGATCGCTGACTATTGTGCTTGTGAATCCATCCCGCTCCGGCGCTTCCCAAACCGCTGACACAGATGCCAAGGCCAGGTACGTCAGTGGTGCCTTGATTCCTGGCCGAGTTTGAGCCAGGGCACGTTGCATTGGTAGTGTCGGGATCGTTCGCAACACTCCCCATTCCCAGCAGATAGTCGGTGAACTCTGCGGACTTTGCAAACACAATCTCTTCTCGCTCCCGGGGACGTTGCTTTTTCTCTGCGTCCGAGAAGAGCGAGTCTGGAAGATTCCCGTGCCTACGAAACAGCGCGGTTCTCTGGGCAGAGCACGCTCTCGCCACTCTCGCCGCAAAGAGCAAATCACAGCACGGCCTGGTCCGTCCGTGACTTGGTGCTTTTTGACATAATCAAGCAAATCGGATTCCACAGCATACTGCTGCACAGCCCGTCGCACGATACTCCATTTCAATATCTCCAGACAACGACGCCGCCGTACGTCTCCAAATAGTCACGATCTACGACGTGCGATTGTGGCTCATTATTCATCATTGCATCGGCCGCGCAACAGCATTCGACAGCATTGAGCAGGTCGGCATGATATTAATGCCTCTCTGCTAGACGGTTGCTTGACAATTCAAACTTGCCACTGCAATCCCACCCCATCACCTCATTCATGATACATGCTGCTGAGTGAATCAGCATTACTCGATCAGACACCTTCGCGCCAATCGAAGGTCTACCGTAACCATGGATTCGCCTATTCCGCCGGATCCATATGTCGCGCTGGGGGTGCCTAAAGAAGCCGACGCCGACACGATCAAGAAGGCGTACAGGAAGCTAGCCCTCAAGTTACACCCGGACAAGTGTGTCGACGAATCACAAAAGGCCGCAAGAACAGATGAGTTCACAAAGATCCAGCAAGCCTACGACATCATTGGCGACGAAGAGAAGAGAGGGCGATATGATGCTCAGGTGCGGTTGGCGGAGCTGCGGAGACAGAACATGGAGATGAGAGGTGCTGCTGGTGGTCGTGGTGATTCCAAGTACAATGTTCGCATGTCTGCACCAAGGGAGGCACCGCGAGAATCTTCATACAGCGCAAGAGGCGCTCCACCTCGAGCTGCGTATGAGCAGCCACGATCACGATACTACGAAGACGAGTACGAGCCACCACGAGCGTCTGCGCGGAAGACGAGTGCTGCAGACGAGTTTGTCTACGTGCGCCGCTCAGCTCCGCGAGAAGAGAAGCGTGAGAAGACACGGACGTCGACAACGCCAAGAGAGGAGGAAAAACGACGAGACGCCAAGAGAAGGGAGGCAGAAATTAGGGAGTCGAGGTCGTCGAAATACGATGACTACGAGGACAGGCGTCGACGAGACTACGACAGCATGCGCCGCCAGGCAGAAGCATCTGACAGCTACGGCAGCTCGACTGAGAAGATCACCGAGGAACGACTTCGCGAGGCACAGAAGCACATGGACAGGCAAACGCGACCGAGCATGCCCCGACGAGAATCCAGCCGACAGGTTCCCGGAATCTACCGCGAGTCATCTGATCCACGCCGTTCGGCTGCTGGACCAAGAGAGAAGGAACGCCGACGAGCTTCGCCGAGCAAGGAAGAGCGGAGGCGAGAGAATGTCGACCCCTACGACCGACGCGTCCCCAATCTGGCCAGTCACACGTCGGCACCGCCGGTCGTGGAAACCAATATGCCGCCTCAGCCACACCGAAGTTACACGACTGGTGAGTTCGTCGACAAGAAGAAGAAGGCCAAGGATGTTTCGCCACCGCCACAGTTCTCGCGTTCGACGACCCAACCAATCGAGACCATGGCTGGAGCACCATCATCAAGCAAGCGAAGAGAAGCTAAGACCCGCGCCATGCCGGAGGATTCTGGCTACTCTAGCCCTGCAGCAACTCCAGGCTACTCGACTACGTACTCATATGGTGATGAACGGCCAGCGGCCAATGTGTCCTACAGCAATGGCCACCGAACTGTGTTCCGTGAGCCGAGCTCTTCCACCACTCGTCGCAATGAGCCCTCGCCAGCCCGACCCAGCAAAGGCGCCATGAAGATGGCTGGCCTTGCCCCGGATCAGCAGAAGGTTAAGCGTACTCAGTACTCTTATGCTCCCGGCCCAGGCGTGACACCCATCGTTGAATCCAAGAGCAGCAGTAGCAGCAGGCGAGAACGCGTCACTGAGCCAGATCGCGAATATGCTTCGTATGATCGCTCGCGCCCCCAGTACTTTGGCGAACACGGAGCTGGAACAACGGACCCACGATACAGCCATCCGAGCTCGCCGTATGAAGATATCAGCTACTCTGCCAGGCCGACTCGCGCCGATGTTCGCTACGCCACTGGCCGTGGACGGGAGTACGCCGAGAAGCCTTCGATGCAAAGGAGCTCCACGTATGTTTACTAGAGTTTGACAACTCTTCAATCATCACTTCCGGCGTTTCTGGACACTCTTATCGGTCAAGTGCACCCACACGACATTCATGTACATCATTCACTTGTGCTGAGAGACACTCACTCTCGTCCGCTCTTTCTTCATGAGGACGAGAGGTCTCTCACGATTCTTTGCTTTTCGGGAAGGAGCATGTGCGGCTGTCTGAACTAGCGCCCAAAGCTCGGAGTACACACGGCGTTCAATGGGTTTGCATATCTCGATGCCGAATCGCATGGCATAGGCGAGGACGACATCGGAGAAGGAGAGCATCACGACAACACACGTGGCAGAACACGGCATCGCCTGTTCCTCGCTGCGTACGAACGAACAACACCATACCTGTATGAAGTAGATACCACTAACGACGCTCGGTTCAACGTGGCAAGCAGACGTGCTGCCCGTGCCGCAATATTCTACAGACCGCCTAGCAGTGCGCAGAAGGCGGCATATCTTTAATGAGACACGACCATTTTTAAGCATCTTGTTCAAACTTTCCATTGGTGACTTCAAGCATCTCATTCGCGACTTCTCTCTTCCATATGCTAGCTACAAAAGTCCATCCCGCTCAAAAGCTCAACTCTGAGATTTACTAGAATCGAAGACAAGGGCTGGCTCTAAAGATGATTATTACAAGGTAATTGCGTATATATTTCCAAAGTCTTCCGTGTGACGTGGTCGAGATTTAAGTAACAGAAGGTGTTCAGGCTTGCAGCAAGCAGCGAGGGTATCAGAAAAGAGCATCCAATGATGATTCATAAAAGGTGATGTCGATGATGTGGTGGTCCTCCAAGCTCCCTTCTCCTGCGAAATTTGTGTATGGCCGTGATGCAACCCGCCTCCTGAAGATTCATCGTACGCCTTCAATGCAATATGCTAAAATAGTTTGACTGTGCCGAGGGTGTTGTATGGTTGATGACGCCCTCGAGCCTCTTGTGTGCGAGTGGGTATAACGTGTAATGTGATCATGTTCCTAACGGCGGCGAACGGGAGAGCGGACTGGCGCTGGTGCCTCTTCCTCGGAGCTGTCTTCCTCAGATGTTTCCTCCTCATCCTCCTCCTCCTCTTCTTCATCTTCCTCGCTGATCTCGATGTGCGAGTCGACACGTGGTGCCTTCTTCCGTGGAGCAGGTCGTGGCCTCCGCACCATCACGTACTCTGCAGTGGTAGGAACCTGGGAGATCGGTGCAGGAGTCGGCGACACCGCTACTGGCTTGGGCACATCCTCCTCATCCTTGGTCTCCCTGATCGCGAAGATCGAAGGTTGGCGCGCGCTGGTTGTGGTCGCTCGTGCCCGAGCCGGCTCAGGGGCCTTGGTGGCTGGTGTGTCGGACTCGGATGTCTCAGAGTCGTCCTCGTCCTCCTCGTCCGACGATTGACCCAGCTGGGCCTCGGCACGGCGGATGCGTTCTTGGAGCTCTTCAAGCTCGCGTTGCTGCACGAAGATCGATTGGCGTCTGCATGGTCCGATAAGCTTCTGTAGCATGCCACAATAACCTGCGACGGAATGTCTTACTTTGCTTCGACATCGTGGACAAGTGTGTCGAGACCGCTGTCCATGTTGAACAGGTCGTCCAGTTGAGACGAGAATTGCTGGGCCATGACTCTGTCCGACATGGTTGATTAGAAGACTGCTCTATCTGCAATTGCCATGTACAACGGGAGGTGTGTAGCTCACGATTGGTATCTGCGATGACCGCGGCGGAACGAAGGATTCATATCTACGTTTGCCATGGTTGGTGGTTTCCGTGTTCCTTGTCCCCAGACAATCCTTTCCTTGTACGTGTTGGCCGTAGTGGTCTTTGCGTTTATGCCGTTGCTGGAGTGAGGGGCTGCGGGTGGCCGTGTCGCAGGTGCAAGGAAGGAATGTGGAACGCCAGTGCAAGGCAAGACAGCCTAGGACACGCGATGAAAGGCAGAATGCGCTGGGAACTGCGTGGTAAACTTTGTCTCGGAGGAAACGAATCGAGGACCCGCAGTAACAAGGGACCAAATGTATATGCAGCCCCAATGCACGCAGCGATAGGTGTAGAAAAGGAGAGCGGTCAGCTAGAAATGCGGGACCTTGATATATCTCTCGAAAGCAGGAACCGCAGTCGACAGGCAATGAGAGGAGGCACAGAGAGGGCGCAGACGTGATGTGTGCCTGGTGATGGTACTGCGGTCATGCGACGAGGGCGCAGAGAAAGGTTATGAACTGGTGGTAGACTTGCTCTCCTTGTACCTTACGGAGGCATAATTTGAGAGCTTCGCCGGCATGATTGGGCTTGCCTGCTCATCTCCGACTAGCCGTTGCCAAATCAAATGGAGATCTCCCCTGAGCTCCATAGACTGGACCTTGGGGCTCTCCTGTTGAACATGAGCAGCATAAAAGCATGCTCCGGTCCATATGGTAGGAAATGACGCCGCATGATGTACTCGATGTTTCAGTCCAGGATGATGCGCTCAAGTGATATCAGCTGTGCTACCGCAGGCATCCTGGTGATAAGGTGCCCGAAAAGCATGTCGAACTTCGTGCCTGCGGCCTGAGGCGTCACTGCCACAGCTCCACCCAAACGGGCGCCAGCAAGGGGTCCAGCTTTGTCAGTTCTTAGTCAAGAGCAGGATCGGCTGCTACTGGACAGTCTGTTGAACAAAAGATTCAACTCACCTTTCCATGCAACGCGACACTTGAATAACTCATCGAATTCCATCAATTTCCACAAATCTGCTGCACGGGGATCTAGTCCAACAGAGCGTCTCTCGTGCAATCCGCGACCACTCGTCCATATCCGCTCGCTGCACCGATGATATTATGAGGCTACGAGCGACAGCAGCCTGGCTCCCGCATTCCTGCACAGTGGTCGCGACCCGTCCCACTCGCGACGCTCTACTCCAACACCTGGCATGAGCTCGGCGTCGGCGTTCACTCCTCTGGAAGGCCTGCTCACGTGTCAATACCTCTACAACTATGGCGTCTCGCCGACCGTCTTCAGCAAGATCTCTGGATTGCTGCTGAATGATGATCAAATCCGCCAGGCGTCGTCCTTCGATGCTGGACGTTTGAGTCCCGACGCTCTTCGCGACTTTTATCTGCGGCTGTTGAAAGACGAGGCGAGGAATGAGATCAACGCTGCGCACGAGGGCGATGGCACGAATGGCGACACTGCGCAAACTTCGCGCAAGCGCAAAGCCCCAAGTCCAAGTTTACCTACGATACAGGAAGCCAGCAAGAACTCACACCTCATGCCGCAACTCATACAGAAGCTTTACGCGCGATATCGGGAGCATGCGACAATCACGATCAAGGAGGATGAGCGGAGATTTGGGCGTCTGCGACAGAACCTGAGTGAGATTAAGAATGGTGCATGGGATGAGAGGTTGCAGAAAGAGATCGAACAGGGTCAGTGGGAGAAGGTCTTGAAGCGCAAGAGTCCGGGAGAAGAGAAGAAGCAGGAAGCAGCCGGTGTGAATGGCGCTGTGAAGCCTCCAGGGACGCAACTGCTCTCAGAATCCAAGCGGTCTGAAGCAGATCAGCGACCACGAGCGCCCGTGTCGCAGAACGCAACACCTGCAATCTCCCCTCGCCCATCACTGCAGCCAGCAGTATCTCAATCGCCCGCCATCTCGCCACGACCTACACCACAACCAACGATTCTGCCAGCACCTGGCCCGTCTCAGCAGCCAGTGTACGCGCAGCACCAACATCCGCCAATTAGCCCTCGACCGCCCGAGTCGCGGCCACCTTCGCGCCCAGCGCGATCTCCTATGCTTCCTCCGCCCCCTCCTTCGCAGACAGGCTCGCCGCTTCCACCTTACCCGTACGCGAATAATGCTCAATTACCTCCGCACAGTCCATATGCAGCTCCGGCTTCTGGAAACACACCATACAGCGCTCCTGCAGGACAGTATCAGCAATATGGCCAGCAGGCACAGGCATATCCTCCATATGCAGGAGCCCAGGGTGGCGTGATACTGCAACCATTCACGGTTGCACCACAGACGCCCACCGGACCACGACAGCAGCAAGGCCAGACTCAGAACGCCGCAACTGCTCCACAGGCTAGACCGCCGCATGCACCTGGGGTTGCCGCTACTTCAGCGCCTATTTTCAGTCCACTAGATATAGCGAAACTGCTCAATACTCCCATAACTGCAAAGAAGCTGTCCGCGAATCAGGTTGCGCCATCACCTTCGAAGGAGACGCAATGGAAACCACTGCCCGCACGCGCAGCAACGCGAGCGCCTCGAAAGTCATCTCCCGAACGACCACGATCGCGAAGTGTGTCTCCCATCAGCGAACGCGCAGAGTCACCCCCAATCGAGCCCGACACATCGAGGAGATCTCGTCGCGGTAAGCCTCTCAGTGCCTTGCCGGACAATGTAGCCCCATCGCGAAGTGCTCGGATGAGGAGGGTGCGTGGTGCTTCCACCACGTCTTCGGTGCCTGGCAGCTCAGTGCGAGGGCGAACACGCAGTCAATCGGTCATGTCGCAGGCAGAGGATGTGTCGATGGTGGATGCAGAGTCCGTCACGGGTAGGAGAGTCAAGCACGAGCCGTCGACCCCGATGGAGAGCTCGGACTTTGTTCGACCCACCACTGAAGGCACGCCTAATCAGACTGGAAGACGCGGTTTTGCGACCAGCAAGCGCAAGCGCGGTACTCGAGACGACTCCGAGGTCAGCGATGTGGTACCTCTTGCGCCCCGACAAGACAAGACGGTTGTGATTGCGAACAGGAACTTCAATCGCTTGTCTCAGACCATCACGAATGATATCCAAAGCCACAAACACGCGTCATTATTCAGCAATCCCGTACGAGACCGGGATGCTGAAGGATACAGCGATATCATTCGCCGGCCGCAGGACCTCAAGTCGATCCGCACGGCAATCACTGCAGGCAACCGCGCTGTCAATGCAGCCACGGCGTCCGACTCATTCACATCATCTACCACTTCGCAGCCACGGGACGGCAGTATAGTCGTACTGCCTGTCAGCGAGGACTTGGTGCCTCCCAAGGCGATCGTGAACCCAGGACAGCTCGAGAAGGAAGTCATGCGCATGTTTGCGAATGCCGTCATGTTCAATCCTGGTGATGATGGCGTGGTACATGATGCGAGGGAGATGGCGAAGGATGTGGAGGCGCAGATAGCCAAGTTCAGAGAGGTGGAGAGGAGTAGTGGTGCTACGTTGCCTACTTTGTCTGAGGGTGGCACGAGGGGTGGGAGTGAGGTTGAGGCTGGAGAGGAGGATAGTCAGGTTGGCAGTAAGCGGAGGAAGGTGGGATGAAGGAGTGGAAAGAGCGAACCTGCTCCTGCTTCATTATACTAGTAGAGTGAAGGTTTTGCACCTGCATCAATAATTGGAATAAGTCTCAAATCATGTATTCGACTTGGACGGGAGCTCATCACTTTTCCTCTTGCGGATTCACGTGCACTAGTTCCGATTTCGCGTTTCCTCAAGTCGCGTCTCGCAACCCCACGGTATACAACCACAGCATCACACCGCTGAAATGCCACTCATCCGCAAGAGACGCACCGTAAGTGACGAATTGACTAATGTCCGCTCCTCACTAACGATTCTTTGCAGCGCGACGTTGAAGAAGAGCCAGAGTCATCCGAGGAAGAGGAGACACGCGGTCCCCAGCGCCGCAGAACCACAGACAACCTCCCGACGCCGACCCAACACAACGACGACCAAGACGACGCAGGCTACGGCTCCGACAACGACCGTAACTCAGCAGCGGCTGGCAGCGTGACACAGCTTGCGCGCAAGCTGTGCCGCTATGCGCTGGCGTGCGAGTACTCGCGGCAGCCGATCCGGCGCGTGGACATTGGCGCGAAGGTGCTTGGTGAGAGGGGACGCATGTTCAAGCAGGTGTTTACGGAGGCGCAGGGGATGCTGAGGGAGGTGTTTGGGATGGAGATGGTGGAGTTGCCGGCTAGGGAGAGGATTACGCTGCAGCAGAAGAGGGGTGAGTTTTGGTTCTCCTGTTCCCTTCATCTTTCTTGGTTGTGTGATAGTGGGAAGAGGGGAAGGCTGATTGAGGTGGTGTGAATAGCGGCGCAGACGCAGGGGAAGAAGGAGACGAGCAGTAATGCCTTCGTGCTGGTCAGCACGCTGCCGCCCAAGTACAGAGCACCCGATATCATCCCTCCGCCCGCGATACCGACAAAAGAGCAGGAGGCGAGCTACACGGCTATCTACACGTTTGTGTGCACGCTCATTTATCTACACGGCGGAAAACTGCCTGATTCTAAACTGGACCGACACTTGCGCCGTCTCAATGCTGATCGCACCACACCGCTGGGCTCTACAGAGGATCTCATGAAGAGGCTGCAGAAGGATTTGTATATCGTTAAGCACGTGGAGAAGTCGGACGATACGACTGAGTATATGGTCGGCCCGCGAGGCAAGGTCGAGGTCGGCGAAGAGGGAGCTGGAGGGCTGGTGAGGACTGTGTATGGTGGGGCGCTTGATGATCTGGAGAGTAGACTGGATCGCAGTCTGGGGATCAGTTCGAGGCAGGCTGCTGCTGAGAGCAGGAGGAAGGAGGAAAAGGCCAATGAGACGAATGCTACGCAAGCAAGGAGAAAGTCTCTGAGAGGTCGGACTCAAAGGCAAGAGAGTAGTGAGGAGGACAGCGAGGAGGAGGACGAGGACGATTGAGCAAGCACCCGCGACGTCTCGCCTTTCGCGAAGCAATACCCACGCTCTCACTCCCGATCCCGTCGCCCCGTCAGTCGACCTGTCGCATAAGTAACCACTGCATGACGCTCTCGCACAGCTCAAAGACGCAGAAGCAAGGACATGAATGGTCAGCAGGAGCAACGTCCGTTAGATCCGGTCATTGCTGCGGGAATGTTTGGACACTATTATTAATCTGGCATGCACTCCCGTAGGTGCAACGCGTGGGAGAGGAGGGTAACAATTCGTGGTACAGGGCTCCCCGCTTTTCGCAGCGTGAGAGAGAGTTTGGGTGGCACGCAAGGCTGCACTAGCGAGGAGCGATACCATCCTTCCAGGCGTCTTAAGCTTTTTGCGCAGTTGCGACACTTGTTCTGAAAGGCAAATTGCAAAGAAGGGAAGTGCGATTTGCCAGTCGGTTGCTCCTTCATCCTTTGATCTGATCGCATAGTCAATCGGCGTCAGCAGCGCACTATGAGCCTCGTTCTACTACACCATCATATCAGATATCTCAGAGACAATACCACACCAGATTGAGGCAGACATGTCGTTCCTCGATGATCTGTTGAATCCTGCGCCCTCATCGTTACCGGACGTGCAATCTTCGAATCCGCACCCAGGCTCGCCGTCTGCGTATACACAACTGCGAAGAAGGAGGAGCAGCGAGGAAAGCCAGGCGCAAGTGACGGCGTCGTACGAAGCGGCGTCTGCGCTGACTGCACTCGCTGCCAGTGGGTCCGTAGCCTATGCGCCGCACTACGCGATATCGCCAGCGACACACTTTGCCTCACCGGCGCTGCCACCGCTGTCTGCACTCCCTCCATCAGCACGGCGCGCAAGCTACAACGCGCTCCCTCCGCTCGCCGATCGCGCTGGCTTGATTGCAATTGGTGGTAGCTCCAACGGCGGCGCACACACTCTGCCCTCGCCCACAAGCGATCTGGACCAGTACCGTTCGTCGCGCTCACCAGACGAGTTGCGCAGGCAGAGTTTCGGCGGGCAACACTCCTTCCGTCATCACCAGATTCACGAGCAAGAAGGAGGAGGGCCTGTGCTGGCTCCACTTTTGGGCGCGCTAGCCACCGCGCCGCCTGCCAGTGCGGACAAGGGTAGGCGTCGCATCTCGAATAATTCGCAGGACGCGTCTTTGGCTCGGGCGACATCATCGGACGTTGAGAACGTTGTCACTTTGCAGTCGCCGTCGCAGATACTTCCTCATCCGCATCCTCAGACTTTCATCACATCTGAAATAGAAACGCCGAAAATGGAGGAGACGGGCACGGAGATCGAGCAGCCTGCACCAAGTCAGATCCGCGAGCCCTCTGCTGCAGCGACAGAAGCCGTGATGACACCACAGGCGCCGGAGCCGGCAGAGAGGAAACCACTACCCAGTGAACCTGCAGTCAAAGACGAGCCTATGGGCACGCCGATGGAAGGAACGCCCATCAAAGAGGCGGCGCCGCACAACAATGAAGACGAGGACACGCTGAAGGCGATCGAGGCGGCGAAGAATGAGTTTGGCGTCAGAGCGGCAAGGCAGAAAGCCCAGCCGAGTATTGAGGAGCCCTCGCCACCTCCGTCGGTCGCAGTCACGGCGGCAGAAGAGAGCAAGAGCAAGAAGCGACCAGCGCCGAAAGTGAAGAAGGGGCAGGCGACCGTCAAGAAGCCGCCCAGCAAGAAGAGGAAAGTAGAGGACGACACGAGATTATCGGCGGCAGCGTCGAGGGTTGGTGGCGGTGGAAAGAAGTCAAAGTCAAACACGCCTGCTTTGGGTTCCTCACCTGCACCTGGCTCCGTCGTCTCGGCCGACAACGAGTCCGCGTACGCTTCTGATGCGTCGTCGAATGACGAGAACGAAGCCTACTGCATCTGCCGCCGCGGCGACAACCACACCTGGATGATTGCGTGCGACGGCGGCTGCGAGGACTGGTTCCACGGCAAGTGCGTCAACATTCTCGAGGACGACGGCGAGTTGATCGACAAGTACATCTGCCCTAACTGCGAGAAGACGAGCGGGAAGGTCACCACGTGGCTGCCTGGGTGTAGGAACAGGTCGTGCCGGAAACCGGCGAGGATCACCAAGAAGAGTATGAGCAAGTACTGCTCGGATAAATGTGGGCTGGAGTACATGCAAGGTGAGGTGAGACGGAGCGAGGAGGCGCGCAAGGCTGCTAGTGGGAAGGCAGAGAAGTCGAGTCGGCCGAAGAGGAAGGGCATCACGATGGCAGAGATCAATGGCGATGCTGGGGGCGACAATTCAGACGACGACTTGGGACCGAGAGGTGGTGCATTAAAGGCAAGCGAGCTCAAAGCACTCATCACGAGCGTTGACGGCGACGTTACGGCATTTCGCAATCTAGGCGCTGGAGTCCTCTCCCCTCCCCCAACAGCTTCACCCACCAACGAGCGCTTCCCCACCTCCGCGACAGACCAGCCAGCAGCAGCGAACCTCACCACCACAGAGCAAGAACGCATCGACGCCATCGCAAAGGAGAAGGATGACCTGCGCCGCCGACGTGCCCTCCTGAAGGACCGCGAAAAGTTCGGCCAGCTGATCCGCGAGAACGTGGCGCGCTACGCGGAGAGGGAGAAGGTCAAGCCCAAGGACGTGTGCGGATACGACAACAGACTCACCTGGTCGGAGGAGGAATTCAAGCAGTGGCGCGAATCAGACGACGGGCAGACCACACTGACTACGGGTGTGCTCGCGCTTCCCGACCCCAAGGATAAAGCCGAAGTCAATGGGAATGGAGTGGAGCACATGGATGTTGATGGCGAGTCACCCCCGCAGCAGCAGGAGGAGGATAAGAAGGGCAGAGCTGGGCACACCATGTGCACGAAGAAGCGGTGCGAGCGGCATAGGCAGTGGCAGAAGCAGGCGCTGGCGGATGTGAGGTTCGAGGAGAGCACGTTGGCCGACCAGATGAGGGGGCTGGAGAAGGAGGAGAGGGAGATGAGGGAGCTTGGTGCGCTGAGGGGGAGGATGGAGAAGGGTGGGCTGGCTGGGGAGGGGAGCGTGGAGGTGGTGGGTGCTGCTTCTTCTTGAGAAGGCCGCTGCTCGAAGGCGGATGCCTCGTACAGATTCGTTGTAGTCAGTCTGGTGCTTCAGAGTCATTGGGCGATGGCATTGCCGTTGGATGACTGCTTTGTATGCTGATGATGGCATTTGCCAGGCAGTCGTTGTATGCGAAGCAATAGAACGTTCACGTGAGGTCGCAGAACTCTGCGACCAATCTCAAGACTTGCCTTTTCTTTTAAGAAGTCGCCTGGTGAGATAAAGAGCTTGGATCTGCTTCTGGAGTTCCTCGTTGTCAGACCACCACTGCGCCAAGGTTCGTGGCGGACCACGCGTGTAGGATGAGGCTGAATTGGTGGCGCAGCCATGTCGAGCTGAACCTCCGTGGAGAATCTAGACCGGAATGGTCGCATAAACTGGAATTGGCCGCCATTATGAAGCTTGTCGCGATTGACCATGTGGATCTAGGAATGCAAGACGTGTGAAAGATATCTTTTAAATGTGTTACGACGTGGACGATGCCTTTTGGCATGAGTACTGCTACTCAGTCGACGAGATTGCTCAGGATTGGGCCCAGCGAAAGGACCAGCAACCCAAGAATCAGCCTCAAGCCCCAGACCCTCCCTCAAAAGGACATGCAGACGAGGACGAAGCATTACCAAAATATACATACCCGCGACTTCCGGATCGTTCCATACGATTGTTGAGAATACGCGACAACGATAGCCGAAATGCCCCCTTACGTGTCGACTTAGAGGTCTACAGTCTCGACAATGTGCCCGAGTTCGCGGCACTGTCCTATACCTGGGGAGCGGCGGACTACCACGGCATCGCGTGCGACTCGTCCGGCTTCATCTTCGTCCGGACCAACCTGCTTGACGCGCTGCAGGCGATCCGCGCAGCTGACAAAGGGCTGTTACTGTGGGTAGACCAGATCACCATCGACCAGGAGAATTCCGAAGAGAAGAGCGAGCAGGTCAAACTTATGGGGCGTATCTTCAGTCAGGCGCACACTGTGTTTGTATGGCTGAGCCAGGAGATCTGGGCGGATACACATCTAAGCTCGAATCTACCACTTGTGTACGAGGATTATTGGAAGAGGATAAAGAAGGCGAAGGAAACGGGGCGACGAGCGGAACCGAGACTGGGGCCTGATGTAGGAGATGACGGCCCGATCCTGGCGCACCAGCATTGGGCCTCGTTGAGCCGTCTGTTCTCTCACACGTATTGGACCCGCGTTTGGGTTGTTCAGGAGCTAATTCGCGCTCGGAACCTCTCTTTCATGGTTGGTGGCAAGGCGTTCGACTTTGCTGCGCTTGCTATCACCGTTGTTGGTATCCGCACGTGGGGAGGAGAAGGCATGCAGCGTGGCATCTCTACGCCGCTTTCGCATGCCGTGGAGTGCTTTGCCACAATCGAACGTCTTTTAACCTACATGAGACCTGACTGGTCCTCAAGTGCAGCTGTACGGCTCGTGGACGACAGCAACACCGCTCTGCTCAAAGCCTACGATGCCAACGGAAGCATATACTCAACACAGACCGTGTGGTCGCTCTCAGACCTGATCTTGCAGACGTGGGAATTCAGCGCCACAGACGACAGAGACAAGGTCTACTCGCTATTGGGGCTACTCGATTTGCCATGTTGCAACGATCAAATCGTCGATGTGGCCTACGATAATGTTTCGTATTCGAGTCTGCTGATCAGAACATTCCACGATAGCCTGGCCCGTCCACTGAGGGCGAAGCTCGAACAGCTTTGCTATATCAAGCCGCCTCCAGCCAGTACGGGTGAAGCAAAGGACAAAACCTTCGATGAAGCACATTGGCCATCTTGGGTGCCGAATCCTCAGATCCAAGAGGCAGTGTTCTACCCGTCTGGTCTTGCTAGGGAACATGCTTCGTTTGCAGCGAATGGCGATTTGCCTGCTTGCGTAAGGAGTATCCCTGGACGAGACGCCGCGCTTTCATTCAAGATTCGCGTCTTCGTAGTGGTCGAAGAAATACCTTCGTTGGAGGCGGCTCAACATGAAGCAGAGCTCATAGGAATCAAAGAGTCCGATGTTCAATTGTGCCAAAGCGACAAATTGCGGCATCATGAGATGCTGGAACGTTCCGTTTTGTGGACGTATTTCAAGGTCAAGCTTGCGACAGCTTTGGTATTAATCAATTGGACGCAAACCCTTGCAGGTGAGTTCGTGTGATGGTGAAGACAGGCTCATACTCACGCATTGGTAGCATCTTCACTATCGATAGACGAGCTCAATGCTCGGATCGACGAGTTCATTAACGCATTCCTCTGCGGATTCAAATTTGATGCGAGAACGAGCTTAAGGACCAATACTCGGGACCACGGCGCACAGATCCTGGTAGATTGGATCAAGACACTCATCTACTGCCACAAGCATCGCTTCATAGGCTCACTCGTTGCTCGCTACAAAGAACGTCAAATACTGCGCAACGAATCGATATGGGACCCTCTTTCCGCATTTCTCAACAGAACGCACGGCTTGCAGATTTGTCGGGTACGGGAGACTCATCCAACTGGAGATTCGACAGGAGCTATCAACGCGTGGAGTCGAATGGCTTGGGTGCTGGAGGGTGTGAAGCCCGGGGATGAAGTCTGCATCGTGCATGGCTTGAAGATGCCCATGGTGATTCGGAAACAAGGGGAGGATGAGTATGCGTTCATGGGCGTTTGTTATGTTCATGGCTACATGCACGGAGAAGCACTGAGCAACGATGCGCTGCATGATAACTTTGTTGCAATGGTCTAGATTAATGGTTCGATGACGAAGATCAGGATGCTTGTAGCTCGTGACGACTTGGTCTTCTGCATACAAACTTGATGCGTGATAGTCTCACATTCTCTTTAGTTCTCGTCGCCATGTATCACATCATCCCGGCACGGCGGCAATCTACAAGAAGATCTCCAAATTCATCTCGAGCGCACTGACAACGAAAGGCAGCTCGAATGCTTTGTTGACGCTCGGATGGATGATGCCCAGTTGGCCGACGACGTGCTCCGAGCCATCGGCAAGCTTGATGTGGACGGATGCAGCGTGGCCGTGGAAGTAGGTGGGATCCTCGAGCTGCTCGATCCAATAGACTTGCTTGTGGTTCTTTGCCGCTGGACTTGATCTGAACTTGAAGTCGAGCATAGCCATGACGCGATCCTGGGCCTGGTTAGCATCGAAGGCAGAAGATAAAGGTGGTGCAAATCAGCTCACCATAAGACCATGTACAACCTCGAATCCAGACGTCTTGCCGTAGTACAGTGCAGCAAAGTGTCTCTCGTTCCTCGTCTTCCTCTCGCGCTTCTCGGCCTTCAAACCAATATCGCTGACTTCGAAGACCTTCAGCGGCACAGGTCTGTGCTTGTTCTCTCGGATCGTCTTCAACAAGCCAGGTAGCAGACTCGTGCGCACGACCTGATACTCTGCAGATTTGGGATTGGCCAGCACGATGGCGGTCTTGCCGTCGTCCTTGCGGTTCAGCCATGCGAAATTCTCATCGTGAGAGCACAGGATCAGAGGTAGGGCCTCCGTCCAGCCTGCGAAACCTGCTTCGTTTCTGACGATGTCTGCGAGCTTGTTGATGGGTAGTGGTGCAGCTACGAAGGCTGACTTGTTGGGGTAGTAGCGCGGGAGGGAGTTGAAGCCGTCTAAGCTTGTATTAGCAAGATGTATCGCGATAGCTAGGGTAAGAATACTCACATGCGACGGCGAAGTCCTCCATGATGTCGGCTTCATGGAGAATGTCTGCTCTGGTCGGTGGAACTTTCACAATCAACTGATCTGAATCCTTCGGCGATGGACTAGCATCCAGACACATTCTCTTCAGGGCCTTGCATTGCTGTTCTGCGGTGAAATCTAGGCCTGTGCATGAGTTCAAATACGAGACGCTTGCGTTGAAGAGATGGGGCGTGAAGTCTGGTGTGATTCTTGACTGGCCGTTGTGCGGGCTGACGATCTTGACGGGCTCAACCACGAACTCCGGGTTCGTATATGTGGAGAACATGGACGTGATGATGTTGTTGACGATCGCGACCTTTGTCTCGTCGGTCGCAGTGATCTCGATGAAGACATTCTTGGTGTTGACCGTGATTTTGCTATGCTCGCCGTTGATGATGGGTGGCAAACTCAGCACGTACTTCTCCTTGGATGAATCTCGGATGATGGGGAGAAGTGGGCTTTCCTTGCTTGGCTTGTCGCGAATAATATGCAAGTATTTGCCCAGGTGGCGGTCCTTCTCGTAGAACTCCATGAATTCAGTACCCTTGATCGATTTTGTCTGGTTCAGAGGCACGAACTCCACTGCTGACAATGGGTCTGCTCGATACTCAAAGGGTGCCTTAATAGTGTCCAGGTCATGCGTGCCAATGGACACCAGTGTCCTCTGTCTCGCGACGTTCGCATGAAGGCGATCTTGCAGCGCAATGAAATCGTCGTATGTCTCCTTCGTGAATTTGATGTTACGGAGAACCGCGCAGGCAATGAGCGGCCGCACCTTTGCTGTCGATTCGTCCACATTCATGACCAGCATCTTTGACTCGGGTATCTTGGCGATCTGGAAGCTTGGAAACTCCTGGAGACCAGTGAAGACTCGCAATGCCAGTGCGATACCTTGTGGGCACACAAGGTCGTATCGGTTGGCACCGACTTCGATTTTGAGCACATCTTGGCCATCTTCAACGACAACTTCGTCCAGCTCGATGCCGAAGTCGAAGCACTGAAATAACAAAGTCAGTTGCATCCATCTAGCAAAATGGAAAATTATCTGCTTGGGTGGATTGCAATTGATGGTGGACGTACTATGGTCATTCGTCAGCTTTGGCGGCAAGTTTGCTTCGTGTGATCTTACCTAATGCCTCAAAGTCTTCTATCGAGTACTTTGCATCTTTCTCGAGCTCCTTCCACAGATACTTCTTCGAAACACTGATTGTGGGCATTTTTTAGCTGTGCTCAGCGATGATGGAGCAATTTCAGCTTTTCTTCATGCGCTTATTTTCCGTCTTTTGCGCGGGCTTCGATTTCAATCGTGCCAATTGTGGAACATCAAGAAAGAAATGAAATCGTGATCCACCGCTCGATGTTCTTCCACTTGTAGCTCGGTGTGAATCATGCGTTTCTCAAGTTTGATATGTGGCGGTGCAAGGTCAAGCCACTGCAGCCCTGGCGGCGACTAGCCCACTTTGCAGTGCTTGACATATGACGACCAAACAATACGGCACCACCCACCCCAAACTCGAGCTCACTGATCACTGCACGCCCTCGTCGTCACCCGATTCCCTCCTCGCTACCACAGCTCCACACACCTGTTGGGCTGCATGATCGCTCACGACGCTACCACTAGGAAGAGGCGCCATCGAAACCAGCCCGTCTCCTAGCAACACGACCTCACCGACACACCTCACCAATATCATATTTCACCTGCGATACAAAAACTCAACACAAAAAGCAATCACTTAGAGGACCTTGGAAGGCGCATTCAGCATGGACACGAACTCGAATGACGAGCTGTACCCGATTGCGGTTCTGATTGACGAGCTCAAAGTATGCTTCTTCTCTATGAACGACCAGGCATGAGGCACACGACTGACGAGGCCCAGCATGACGATGTTATTCTTAGACTCAATGCCATCCACAGGCTGTCGACCATCGCTCTGGCGCTCGGGCCAGACCGCACGCGCGATGAATTGATACCCTTCTTAGACGGTACATTCTTCAGTCTGCTTTGCATGCTTAGGCAGTCGCTAATTAGAGTACCGCAGAATCCGTCGAGGATGAAGATGAGGTTCTGACTGCGCTGAGCGAGGAGCTCGGCAACTTTGTCGAATACGTCGGTGGTCCAGAGCACGGCCATGTTCTTCTCTCACCTCTTGAAAACCTGGCTGCTATTGAGGAGCCACTCGTCAGAGACAAGGTACGTCTAGCGATTGCACAACATAGCACGAGCTGATTTTGATTCCCTTAAACAGGCTGTCGAGTCGCTCAACAAGATCTGTGCAGAGCTCTCGCAAGAGCAGATAGAGCAGCACTTCATACCCCTCGTTATTCGTCTTTCGAAAGCAGACTGGTTCACATCAAAGGTCTCCGCGACCGGTCTGTTCAGCGTTCCATATTCAAGAGCGACAGCATCAGTGCAGGAAGGTCTGAGAGAGCAATTCCGTCTTCTGGTGCACGATGACACACCAATGGTTCGACGACAGGCGGCGACGAACCTGCCAAAGTTCGTCAAGGAGATGCCGGCATCGATCGTAATTGAAGAGATGATACCCCTGTTCAAGCACCTGGCGAGCGATGATCAGGACAGCGTACGACTTCTCACTGTCGAGATTCTGATTGCGATTGCAGAAGTCGTACCAAAGGAGCAGCAGTCAAGTCACGGAATCTTGCTCACTGCGCTGAGAAGTCTGTTCGAGGACAAGAGCTGGAGAGTGAGATACATGGTGGCGGATCGATTTGAGAAGATTGCGAAGGCTGTGGATGAGGAGGTTGTCAGCCGTGATCTAGTCCCAGCGTTTGTCAAGATGCTCAAGGACAACGAGGCTGAGGTCCGGAGTGCGATAGCTGGACAGATCCCAGGCTTCTGCCAGCTGCTCGATCGCGAAACTCTTCTCCATGAGATCATGCCAGCTATTGAAGAGCTGGTCACAGATTCATCACAGCATGTGCGAGCAGCGCTGGGCATGCAGATCAGTGGCCTCGCACCGATCCTCGGCAAGGACGAGTAAGTCACGTTGCAATCACCTTGAATGTTCAGTGCTGATGCCTCACAGGACGATACATCACCTGCTACCCATGTTCTTGAATATGCTCAAGGACGACTTCCCAGATGTGCGACTCAACATCATTTCGAAGCTCGAGCTTGTCAACAAAGGTTTGTCCATAACATGCCGCCCCCACGTAAGCTTTGCTAATGGGCACAGTCATTGGCATCGACCTCCTCTCACAATCTCTTCTTCCCGCTATTGTCCAGCTCGCCGAAGACAAGCAATGGCGTGTGCGACTAGCCATCATCGAATACGTTCCACTTCTCGCAGCTCAACTTGGCGTGCAATTCTTCGACGAGAAGCTGAGCAGTCTCTGCATGAGCTGGCTTGGTGACACAGTCTTCTCAATTCGTGAAGCTTCAACCCAGAACCTTAGGAAGCTCTCGGAAGTCTTTGGTGTAGAGTGGGCTAGTGGTGCTATTGTGCCAAAGGTCATTGCGATGGGCCAACATCCAAACTATCTCTACCGAATGACGACCTGCTTCGCTATCTCGGTAAGAGCCTTACTTTCTACCAGACAAGACACTTTATGCTAACATGAAGCAGACACTTGCACCTGTCCTTTCTCTCGAAGTCATTCAAAAGTCAATTCTCCCAATGATGGACACCCTTGTCGCCGACGATATCCCCAATATTCGATTCAACGTCGCTAAATCATACGCTGTGCTCATCAACTGTCTCAAGCGCCTCCCCAACAACGGCTCGACCATTACCCAACTCGAGAAGGAGAACAGTGGTACTGATCTTCCTACATCACCCGCAGGAGTGGCTCTCATCCGCGAGAAGATCCTGCCCAACCTAGAGAAGCTGCAACAGGACGATGACGTTGATGTGCGGTATTTTGCGACTACAGCTGCGCAGGGTTTTGGCGATGCCGGTGATGGAGAGGACGAGATGGAGAGCTAAAGGGCGCAAGAACTCCATCAGCGAACGATATCAATGCATGCGATGGGATGGATGTCCTTCTTTTGGGGATGATGTAGTTGTAGAGTTGTGTGGCATGGCATGGATATAATGAAAGGGATACTCGTAGACGACAAAATGCACGACAACACTGAAGATGAGACTCTCCCGTTTCTATGGCCATCGATGCCTTGGTGGTGCCCTAGGTCGTCTAGAAACCGAGATGTCAAAGCACGCCGGTGTGGGATCATAGTCCTTACTGTCAACCATCTTGTCTGCTCTCGAGTGTTCAATCGCAACTGGAGACGTCTCCATCCAATGCCCACGCAGTCAGACCAATGCTGCATGTCAAGTTCACTGACAGTTCACCAAAGCCCACCAATAAGAATTCTCGAAAATTCAAGTGGAGTTTGTAAATGCTTGGAGGCGTTCAGCCTCGTAGCGTGCCGCGGATGGTGAGACGCGCCACGGAGAGGAAAAAGGTGCTCATCAAACGTCAATTCCACAACCACAAGTGATCGACATGGTGATAATGTCGGACCATTTTTAACCTTTCGTGCGTCTTCGTCGGATTTCGGTCCACCATGCTGAAGAAACTCAAAATGTTCCGACTGCGGTGGTACTTGCATGATATGTGCAGGAGCGGTCCTCCGGCCCTGTGCGAGGAAGGAGCAACCTGGCGATGCGGATGCCCAGAGAAGGGCAGCGATGATTTCAATTTCCATCCCATGCCTTGTCCGAGTAGCGCGGCTTTTGTCAATCGCTCCATCAAGGATACCTACCCATCCGTCGGAACTCTTCACCACAGAGACAAGGACTCTGTTCAAGAATCACTGCTTCCCCGGCGCAATGAGCAGAACTACCTCGTCTACTCCGTCCTTTCATCACTTGTATCTGGTCCCTTTGGCGACTGAGTAGTCCGAAAGACCGTCTTACTACTATTAGCCAGATGGAGGTAGAGATCTCCTTTCGCTTGCAGCTGATGTTCATGAAGATGGGCACAAGGCTATGCATGCACAGAATCAAATCGGTGGTCCATGGGGTTGCATGGCTAGAGCTGCAGTAGTGGTACACAGTGCATATGCGTGTAACTTTGGACGCGCCCCTTTCGCGTCTCTGTGATGTCAACATCAACAAGAGCGTAGAGAGTCCGACAGAAACATAGTCGTCGCCGTAGTCTCCACAAGATCTTCTGGCGCCATCTGCGCGTATCGTGGCGCTCAGTGTCGCCATAGAAAGGGCAACGGGCTGGATTAGTACACTCCAAGCTAGAATTGACAGCCATGTCTCAATCGGAGACAGCTATTCCCAGCAGCGTAGCAGTCAAGACGACGCCGGTTAACGCACCAAAAGGAAAATAGTGAATCGCGTAGATAGTGAGAAACATTTGCCAGGACCATTCTGATACCGCTAAGGTGATGATGGCTTGCAGGCGTGGAGCAAGAATGCCTGCTTCCCTCCCGTTTGCGAATCATTCGGGCCAGGGCGGCGCTCGTCTCCTCAAGAAGCAGTGATTTCTGATTCTCTTTGGTAAAGTGTAAGAAGCGACCTCACTCAAGAGCATCGGAGCTGTCCTTGGAGACGCGCGCGCATGGTGCGAGCAGCTTTGTGACGCGTTTGTTGCCGTGGGAATTTACAGGTATTGTGGAACGGGTGAGACGAGTTGCGAGCTAGGGTTTCCCAGCGCGCGACAGGTCACAGGTTGGCAACATGACCTTGACGACTTCTTCCTCCTCGCACGAACGCTCCTTACGTCTCTCGTCGTCCAGAGAAGATTCGCCGCCGCTCGCCGCCCGGCCCATTCCATTTGCGCCATCATCCTCATCGACGCGCTCCGCTAGTAAGACCAGCGACAGCCACCGGCCCAAGACCGCGCCATCCTCACAGTCCAAATCACCGAGTTCGACCTACCACGGCAGTAGCGCGGAGCCACCCATCCCCAAGATCGCCATCTTTGCGGATGCGCTCTCGCTCAAGAAGCTGAGGGAGCAGTACCAGACGATTCGCAAGTCACCGACGCTGCCGGACTTGTCGCATTCGAGTGCATCCTCGAGCATTGGCGAATCGAAGCGGCCGCAGTCCCGGCGTGTGCAGTCAGCGACCGCGGCAACAAATAACAACACGAACAACGTCACTGGGCAACCACAACTTTCCCCACAGCTCCTGCCCGAGCTCAACTTCGATAGCAGGGCGTCGTCGGCTTCCTCTTCGTTCGCGAGACGTGCGCCCGCGTCGCGCTCGAGCAATGGTGTAGACACCGGCAAGGGCCCACCTCCAGCTATCGTCACTCGCGCGTCGTCGTACTCGTCGCCCTCGGACGCCGCGCGCAGGGCACAGAATCCCGCGGCAGCCACGCTTGCGCTGCAGCGCGAGAAATCCTACAACGGGCTCAGATCGCCCACGAGCGACGCTTTCAGGCACAGCTCGAGCAATCCTACCAATCCGTTTGAGGGAGTGCGCCACGGAAGTTCCTCCGGCGACAACCCTTTCTCGCCCTTCTCGCCCACCCTTATTTCTGGCAGCTTTGAGCAGTCGCTGGATGCCATCATGGATCGCGAGTCGACGTACAGTGATGCGCAGGAGTATTTGGAAGTTGCTGGGCACAATGCGTCAGGTGCAGCGACTGAAGGCAGTGGACGCTCCACCGAGGACCTTTTCTTGAACCTCGCGCAGGACACGCCTGTCCCCACACGATCTTCTGGGGATTTAGAGCGAAGACTGGTATGTTTGCGACTGCTAGGGCATGCAAGCTGGAGCATGGAGACTAATAAAACATGGCAGTCATCACGAGGCAGAAGCAGCGCGCAACGAACCACACTACCACCCTCTTCCTTCTCCAAGTCACGGAGAGACTCTATCGGCAGCATAGATTCGGGCGCACGATCGAACATACCCACCGGCGAGCGGTCATATAGCGCGCAGCGACGAGCCTCTACTACTTCCACGCCCCCACTAGCTGCTAGTGCTCTGCGAAACTCTTCTTCTGGTCCTTCAGAAAACCGCTTCAACATGTACCGCAATCGATACATGGCGTCTTCGACCACTCCCTCACAACGCCGACCTTCCGTAGCAGGGGACTCCGCAAGCGTCTACTCACGACCAGCGACATACAGACCCTCGAAACTGAACCAACTACGCGACTTCGACTCCATCTCAATGGTTGAGTCGCCTCTAGACCATCGCGCGTTCGCCTTACGCTCAGAACACCACGATATCGCCGAGTCTGTCGTATCAGGCGCACAATCAACAGTCTGGGACGAGCTACAGGAATTGAAGAGTAGGATACAGCAGATTGAGCTGCATGACAAGATCATTTCCACCGGCTCAAATGGATCGAATGAGAGGCCGAAGACTGCAACGACGGCGACTACACCGCTCACGACTATGTCTTCGTCGCCGAAGTACCAATTCAAATCTGGTCGGTCACCGCAGGACTCGGTTATCGGTGGTCATGCTGCGGTCAACGCGTACCCAGTACTTCATCAGACGCTCGCACGATGCAAGGATGCACTTAGTCCTGCCGTGTATCGAGCATTAGAGCTAGCCACCTCAGATGCTCTTGAGCTGGCTCTTTTGACTGGCAATGGCAGCGCTGGCGGTAATGGTGCAGCTTCAGTAGCAAATGGTGGGTTCGCGGGTGAGCGACAGCTTAAGCGCAAGGCAGACAATGTCGTGCGCAATCTGCAGGATCTTTGCGTGGAGATGTGCAAGAGCAGTCCCATCGAGCGAGAGCGACCTGATACCTCGTCATCACGGCCAGGTACGAGTAGTGGACTACCTCTAGGTAACCACCCACCAATCTCTGCAGCCAGCAACCGCAACAGCATGGTCCGGGCTGCGAGTCGTGCATCGAGTGCGGAGCCATCCATGGCCGCAACATCAGACACCACGCGAGCAGTACCAAGCCGAGCACTCGATCGCATAGAAGCACGCAGAGCATCTATGATGGGCAGTGCCACTCCCAGCGCAACCAACAACCCCCGCGAAGCCTCCGAGTCCTTCAACAGAAACAGTCTCCAGCTCCCGCACAGCGTCGAGACGACACCAATTCAGCAGAAAGTGTCCCAGCTCCCCCGCTCAGGCACGTCCCTCCTCCGCTCGCGTCGCGCGCAGACAGAAGAGCCAGAGGAGGACCTGAGTCCCCGACCCGTCTCCCGCGCCGCGACGGAGATTGGCGTCCTCCGCAAACGGCAGAACCGGCTCTCGGGCTCGTACGCGCTGAACCGCACGTCGAGAGAGTACACGAGTAACGTGCCTTTACCTGGGTCGTCGCCTGTGGCGTCCACGCCGCCGACGAGCACCTCGCTGCGCCGGTTGAATGGCACGTCCCTTAAGAACGAGTCGCCGCGCTCGGCGTCGCTGGCGAGTTCGCTGCTGAGGGAGCCGAGACGCGCGATGACGGAGAAGGCGAGGACGCCTGAGCCCGAGACGCCGAGTACACCTAATGCTGATGAGGAGGGCAGCAGTCGACGGATGATAAGACGTAGTCTGGGTTTGTATACGAGTAATGCTCGGGCATCGCTTGGGCTGGGCAAACGAAGTGACCGCAGGAGCGTGGCTGCTGGTGGAGGTGGAGAATAACCATATCACATACACGAGATGACGATACGAGACCATGATGCTTAGCTTGTTTAGGCTTGCATGGATACTGCGCTTTTTTGTTCTTACTACGATATGAGTTTGGGGAAGACCAGAGGAGATGTCTCTGTATGATTACTTGTACACTTATCTTGAGACATGCAGGGAAAAGCGATGGTCCACGGCGTTTGATGGAGTCGGCGGCAGTGCCATGGGCTATGCAGTCAAGTTACCCACTGTTGTCTGCTTCTTGTGCCGTCGCAGACGAGATGTATTCACGAAGGTGTACTCCACCCAACGAAATATCATCAATGAACTTTGCATGTGATCTCGCTTTAACAGTCTCATCACCACATGACAGCCCGAGTTATCCTAGCGACCGAACAGTCTACCGCACAGCTCCGATCATAAGCTGTTCCCAGTTGTCAGCACTATAGCTACCATAGAGAGCACGTACACGGCTCGTTCACGACCATCAACACGGTAAGCTTCGCTGATAAAAGAGCCGAAAGGATCAGTCACGCCATCTGGCATCCAATCAACCACCAACGGTGTAGCAAGTACATCGAGACAAGACATGACAGTGTCACCATTTTTGGACAGTCGTGTCCAAATCGCCCTGCAAAGTCTTCTCAGTCTTGAACAAGATTCGATTATTGTCGTATAGAAGAAGTCTCGACCTACCGACCCCTGGCAGTACTCGTACAGCTGTATCATGACATCTGTCTGCGAGGCGTCCGCTTGTGCAGCGGTAATGTCATTCTGCTCATCGGCAATCGCATTCGCCTTCTCTGCGGCTTTGAGAGCCTTCTCTGCGATGACCACGCTATCTTTCGCACTGCTCGCTGCGAGGTCTGCCGTGGTGTTTGCCCGTGACTGGCTGATAGCGAGCCAGATGGTGACGCCCAGACTGGCGAGGAGCACGACGGTCTGCGCTGCAGTCCACCACCGCGTATATTTTGACTGGCATGATTAGTAGCAAGCATGCGACTTTACTTGATTCCGCTCCTGCACCTACACTTTTCTGAAGATCATGCAGCTCCTTCTCAATCGACTTCAGCCTGATCTCATAGTCCTGGGCCTGATCGGATGCACTTCTCGTTTCGCTGCTCCTCGAAGTCTTGCTGCACTCACGAGAGCGCAGGCCATCTACATTCTGCTCTGTGCTTGCCTGGGAGTCTGTTGCAAGGACCACACCGTCGCCGTCGGAGGCCATGCTGAGGCGCGTCCACAGTTAGAGAGTTGTACGTGGTGGTTGTCTCTCACGGCTCTATGTCAGTACAAGTGCAATCGAGGGAAGACTATGTACAAACAGGTCAGTGAGCAATAGGAAGAGCAAGGCGCAGACTTCAGATGAACATGTGGCGAGATCTGCTGCTCCTCGAGCATGCAAGACTTGCATCAGGCTGAACAGTCGTTTCGACGGTATTTACCGTGGAGGCCGCTACGGAGCTCCTATTCGACCAAGGCAAGCCGTGTCCTGGATCTTGTGTATGCATCCGATTGGAAGGGCGTTATATGGACTTATAAACGTTCATTAGCGAGCTACTATACGACTTGCTCCTCGCTCGCACTATGCATGCCAGACAGCTTACTCTTGCCGGTCTCGCCAGACTTCTTACTACTCGCGCCAATACTCTGCCGACTCTGCACACTACTCGCCCTCCCCGTCTCCCCCCAAATCTCACTACTACTCCTCGGCTTCCTCTCCAGCTCCTCCTTAACCTCCTTCATGACACTCTGCCCCTCACTCAACTTCCCCACCTTCTGCACCAACATCGTGTTCTCCCTCTGCAAATCCCCCAACTGCCGCCTCAACAGCTCGTTCTCCCTCTGCAGCAGCTCCACCCTGCGTCTGTACTCATCCCTCTCCCTCCTATCCCTCGCATTCGCATCCTTATCCCTCGCCTTCTTCCGCTTACTCTCCACGCGTTCCTCCTCGCGCCTCTTCTTCGCCTCAATCTTCTCCATCTCCTTCTTGAACCTCTCCTCATTCTTCTTCCTCTCCTTCTCGATCCGATCCCGCTGCTTCTCCTGCTCCTTCTGCTCCTTGGACGCCAGCTCCTCGCGCTTCTTCTCCTCGTCCTGCCGCGCCTTCTCCATCTTCTCGTTTAGCGTGGCCCGTCTCTGCGCGAGCTTCTTGATTTCCTTCTCGTAGTGTCGGTGGTCGGAGGATTGCTCAAAGGTCTTGTCATCGTCGGGGGCTAGTGCCGCGCCGGCGAGTGAGAGACTTGATTCTGACGCCAATGGATCGGGCGTGTGCGGTCCCTCGTAGGCGGTCTTCCACTCCGCTGTCATCTCGGGCGCTGAGTCGTAGCTTGTATCAGATGAGGATGAGTCGTCTTCGAAGTCGGGGAACTTCTCCGTCTCTTGCTGGTTATCGCCACCGAAGCCGAGTTGATCCTTGACCATATCAGGCACATAACTCCCAGCTGTACTCGTCAGACTAGCGATTATACCCGTATCGCTTGCTCGACTGGGTTCAAAGGCGCCAGTAATCGACTGGTTCGTTCGAAGCGGGGTAATGCCAGCCAAATGCCCATTCGTCTCCACGGCGCTTATATCGTGGCTCGCCTGCCGTTCCTTCTTCTTCTCCTGCACTTCAGTCTGCCTGTCAGCGTCTTCATCTGGGTCTGGGATCTCTTCCAAACCAGTCGCCCAGTCTAGGAATTTGACCGCATCACCAGCTATACTCGCAGGTGTATTCCTTTCGACCATGAAGCGTGGGATACCACCTCCAGGGTCTGAGCGCGTGATCATGATCCATTCGACTGGGTTCATCTCTGGATCGTTGTCTTTGTGCTCTCGTATATCGATTGAGTCGCTGTGGGCATCGCTCGTCTTGCGGTCGCTCTTGGTGTTTAGAAGGTTGGGCGTTGATCTCGATTTCGCCGGGTTGAGTGGGATCTCGCGAATAAGCTCGACGGACTCGTAGTTGCCACGGACCGGGTTGGGTCGCTGTGGGGCTTCTGGGTGGTCGCAGGGGATGGAGACGACCATGTAGTGGCGAGGGATGCCCTTTGAGCCGTTCATGGGTACGGCAGATACGTCGGAGAGCGCGGACTCTGATGTGAGGAGGCACGTTATGAACTCGCGGGGAGCTACAGGTCCGGGGAATTGCGCTGAGAGCTGGTATACTGTTGTGCATAGTCAGTATATCGCTCCCCTCCCCTCCTGTGTTGAGCAACCATACCATCCAGATGCCCCACTTCCTCCACCACTTCCCTCTCCAGCCGTCTATCTGCTCCAATGCCCCTCACACTCCCCTCGCCAGGCCCGCCATCCACAGCCAGACTCTGCGCAAACTCCCGCTGCATGGCCTTCTTCCACTTCCTAAAGCCCAACCCCTCATGCACGCTCCTCCGCGCAAACCACGCGCCATGCCTATCATGCCCTGCCATCTTCCATATGCTCATCCCCAGCGGATTGTCCTTGGCACTCAGCTTAACAGGTTTCCCCCACCCCTTCTGCAGACCCGCCAGATCCTCAATGTCCGGATCCGGGCCCCGTGACGCAGAGCAGTGGATGTCGGCTGCGGATCCGGCGGCATTGGGGCGCGTGATACCGCTGTGCGGGCGGCATGCCTCGAAGGCCTCGCCGCCGGAGGGTTGAGGCACCGAGGCGACGATGGTCTCTGCCTGTGCGAATGTCTCTTGTAGGAAGGGCGCTAGTCCTTCACCTTGGGGGAATTCGGCCCACTCTCGCGGATGCAGCGCTTCGAGCGCTTTGTGTACTGTCGACATGGTTTGTGTAGGATATTAGGATGTGGAGAGCGAGAGCGAAGGTCAAGGCGAGGTCGAGATGGGGTGAGATCAGAGCAATTGCTCTGTCTGGAGTGCTATCGTGACTTCATGAAGTGTCGCGTGTAGATAGCTCCGTCGTAGCTTGCTATTGAGGACGAAGTGGGTCTGTATACCCTCGTTGGTTGCACTTGCTTGCTCTGTTCAGCGGTTCCGTGTTCTAAGCTGAGGACCTTCGTGTCAAGATGTGAAAGGTGAAGTAGCACAATCCGAGCAGGTATATGGAGTCGTAAATATCAAAGTCTAGAAGGGCTTCCAACCTGTTCGGCTCGTTCGCGTCGGACGAACTCAAGAGCGGGTTTCCGGCGGGTTGCATCCAAAGTGATGTCACTCCCGCAGCCAAGCTTTTGGTTCCAGAACGCTGGTGTCCTTCGTCGCGCGAGCTTGATCGACAATTAAATCCGAGGAGCGATATACGAGCGGATTCTTCTACTATTGATTGAGACTGCGACGACACCTTTTGTTGACTTTTCACCGATTTGGTCTCGCACGTATGGGGACCTGTATGCGATATGCTTAGGCAGCGTCTTGCATGGGGGCTTGCTTCAGAGGGGACTAGGATCTGACGAAGCGCGGGAGCTTGTCATGGTATTCTTATGTCATCCGCTATGGGCAACTACTTGATTGATGCCCTTTTCTAATCAGGATTCGCTCTCCTTTCGAGGACATGCTCGATCACCGAGCCCGAAATCCGCCAGCGAGGTTCTGACTACTCCTGGACCTTGACCACAAGACACTGATCTCCTCGAACCCTCCCATGACACACATCCTGCCACATCCCCTCAATACCACCGGCACCAGCAACGCCCTTCCGCCACAAGAGCTCAATATTGCCCATCCCTACTTCACTAATACAGCGACTCCAGGCGTCCTCCATATCCTCAAACCACTTCGCAGGACTCTCCTCAGCCTCGATAGCACGATCCCCCAGCGAGCTGGTGTTGACTTGGATTTTACTTAGCTGCTCCCTGCTTGTTGCGGATGCCTTTGCTTCCTCTGGCGTGTAGACTTTGGACTCGCTTCCGACCGCGAAGTTCGAGATTGTTGCGTTTGCGAAGTGTTCTGATAACGTAGTTGAAAGGCTGCGGAGTATGGAGTCAGCGGCTCCGAAGTCAATGATCACAAAGCGGGATGGCTTTAGGTTTGATATCCACGCCAAGGTCTCTGGACCTGTGATGTCATTATAGGGGCTGTTGTGCATCTTCAAAGATGACTCCGGTAACGTAGCAAGACTCGCTGTGTTCGACGTCGCCTGGAGAAGTCCCAGTGGCCCGTTCGTGGAGAGATCGCGATTCCGCGCCAGATTCCAAGCCAGACTTCGAGCCGTCTTGCTCGCAGCCGACAGACTGATGACAACAGCCTTGGACAGATCTGCGTCTTGCGTCGACCACTCGTGGCCAAAGCCAAGTGGATGTATTGGCGCGACGTCTTTTCTGAATGGGAACGTGACAGCGTTGAGTAAGTAGGCACATTGCCATACCGTCTGCACGCCCCCTAAAATCCCGCGATCATTGTCGGACGGCTGGCCCTTGACCTGTATATACCGGTTATACACAGTCATGTTCTGGTTCCTGTGCTCGCTGACTTCGGACCAGTGTCCGGGAGCCTGCCATGCCTCCAACTTCAGGTCAACGGGGTAGCTGGAAGTAGGCCAGAAACCGAAGAGGGAGGAGCCGACTTCGATAGCGGTGACGTTGCTTTCGATGACTTCGCCGTACCCCCAGGCGGGCACGATACCCCATTCTTCATTGTTGTTGAAGGGTGCAGGAGCGGATGAGGGGACGGGGTAGAGCTCCCACCAGTGTAGTAGTGTTCCATTGCGAGCATAGCTCAGATTATTGCTCGTGATGGCAATGAGATCAGTCTTGACCCTGATTGAGGATGGTCCGAGGGGATGTAATGGCTCATCGAAGGGAAAAGTAGCAGTGACGGTATTGTCCCGCTTGGAGACTACATGAAATGCCATATCGATTGAGGATGATGGTTGAGAACTTGTCGAGTAGACCCGTTAGTATAAGCTATGTCAGACACGAACTCCCAGTGCTTATAGCCCCAAGCTTTCGCACGTATCGAGGCCAAGAGACGCGTTCATCGGAGATATTAGACCCGCCAAGTCCAGCTCGGTGAGTCATTCGCGCGCGCGATGCTAACGCGAAGTATCGTGACCCAACACAGGACATTACTCAGCAAGATTAACAATCTTCACCTTCAGTTCCGCCCAAAGTGCTGTCGACTAACGTTATGCTGAGCCTCCAGCTCGACAGGCGTATTCGATTGGCTCTTGGCGTCTGACCCGGCAGAATCCTTGGATGCCTGATCGACGTGCGTATAACCGCCGAGTTCTGCTCTCTGCTGCGTATCCTCTGACAGCTCGACTGGAGGTGGAGGCTGCGGGTGTGCAGAGTAGCCAGCAGCGTAGTTGTAGGGAGGAGCGGCTGGATTCCATCCTGGGGACGCGCCACCGCCTGGGGAGATCTTGGGATCGTGCATGTTGGCGTAGCCGGCGGCGTTTGTGACTGAGGCTTGCTTTTTGTTGCGGCGGCGGCGGAAGATGAGGAGACCGCCGAGGATGATGCAGAGGAGGGCTAGGGCGCCGATGCCTGCTCCGATGCCTGCGATGGCGGAGTCTGAGAGGCCGCTTGAGCCGTCGGATAGGTCGATTGAGGTTTCAGTCGGAGCCGCGGAAGTCGTAGATGATGGCGGCAGCTGTGGCGATCAGTAAGCGTCCTGGAGATCTGGACGGATGTGGCACGTACATTTAGTGTTGCGAAGGCATCTCGTGTGATCTTCTCCAGCGAATTGAAGATGAACTTCTGACCAGGCTGATTGCCAGTGATATTCGAGCTCAATGACATTCCTCCGTGCCCGATTTCTTTCTGCAGATGCCAATCTGTCCCATTGGCAGCATTGGAGAAATGGAAGCTGCCATCGCCCCATGGATTGATTTTCCATAGGTAGGCATTATCAACGATGTTGGCATAGTTCCTAGCCGCAGGGACAGTGTTGCCTCTGTTCGCATCCAGAGCACCAGATGACCCTGTGTCGGAAGCGTTCGCTATTGCTACCATATAACCCCATGGTCCACTGTTGCCACTCCTCAGTATATAGCTGTCGTTAGCTGCATGCCAAATCTGCCATCTCTGGTTTGGCATTGATGTGTTGGTGAGCTGCATGAATACCGGACTCGATCCATTGTTGGTAGTGTTTGCAGTCGCTAGCGAGAGAAGCGGTTTCTCAAGTCCAAATTGTTGGAGCGTGATTTGGTACCAATGGTCGTTCGCGAAGTTAGCCATGACTGTCGAGTGCTGCGAGACAATGGATACGATAGAGAACGAATGTGTGTGAAGCGTGAGGTATTATGGGAAAGTGACAAATATTATTCGGAGTGAACGAGGAACTTCCTTCAAGTTTTAGGAAAGACCATGAATAGTCAGGTCAGCAAGGCACAAGCAACACCCGGCCAATAAGTGGCTCTTGACCAGCGATCTTGTTTAAACGTCTTGCTTGGCTTCGAACTCATTATCGCGGTGACGGTGCAACGTTGTGGTGTGCTGTGGAGGACTTGTTCTAAGTTTAGTAGGGATGATCAAGACTGCCCAGAGGGCTATGTGTCCTCGGAGCAAGTATTTGGGAGATGATCGTCTGGGAGGTGGGACCTGAGATTGAGGCTCAAGCAGAGGCTCAGTCGGCATAAACGATTCCTGGCTCCTGATTGAGTGGCAGGACAGATCTTCTTGAGCCTTTACCCCACGTCGTAGAGATCTCCAGAATACCTCAACGTTGTCCTCCGTTTCGTGCAACGTGAACATCGAGGGTACGCTGAGTAGGGCAGGAGACATTTTCTACATCCTGTATGCGAGTCTCCATTGGATATCATCGGCGATGCAGGAGATGAACAATTGGCGTGGAAGTTGACTGTGATGTCAGTGAGTGGTGTCTAGTCAGAGATGCGTGACTGTAGAAGCCATGCCAAGGCTCGTAGGGCAACCACTGGCCAGGGTCGGCAATCAACCAAAATTTCGAGAACGGAAGTAGACATCCAGGTCGACAACTCAAAGACTTCATGTTCGAAGAGGCTGGTCCTGATATGGTAGGCATCGTGAAGGCTTCTCACCTTGATCAGACGAGGTGTTCGGTGCGGGATGTAAGCCTAGCCACATGATCCTACTCACAGCCAAAGCGTGCAAAAACAGGAACGAGAAGATCCGATGTTCAGATGAAGAAGTCGATAAGGTTATATTGCAAAGCCGGCGGAGCATACTCTCGAAGAGTGCCAGGCTATGATGGTATCTCGAACAGCCGAAAACAAAGATGCCCCAACGCCGTCGCTACTATGTCATGAAATCCGATCCAAGCGCAAATGTGCGCTCTATGTCGAGGTCTGCGTGTGGACCTCGACAGTATGTCTTCCCAAATATACCCGCAAACAACACCAGGTCGTGCAATTCATCAACCATGCCGCCACACATTGCGGTCCAGCCGCAGGGCGGACGAGCAATGAGCCGGTGTGCGGCGAATATATGTACAAGCTCCCTTCGAAGGTGCGCCATTGTGCCAATGTGGCTATGGAGATGTCGTCGTGAGACATGGAAATGTTCAGGCGTGATAGACCACGCTTCATGGTACGGGCACCTGGAAGAGTGGTTTTGAGCTCAGGCCAGTCGTGCCGCTGGGCACCAAGCTGCTTTCACTGACACGACTCTCGCTGGGTCGCCTCGTCGCATCTGATGCAGCCGTCGTGGTATCTTGACTGCTCTGTGCCTTGTGTTCTTGTTTTCGAGGGACCTCCGGAGGTGGAGGTGTTGGTTGCCGCACATATGATATTTGAGTGTCTGTGTAAGCAGTAGTGGAGCCCAGATTCTCCCCGTAGGACCGTAGTTGCTGAGAATTCTGCTGATGGCTGTCGCGTGGTCGCTTCGTCTCCCGTGAAGCTTCTGCCGAGCTCAAGACGATATCGCTGCTTTGAAAGATCATCCGAAAGGATGGGATGACCGCACATATGATGATCGACAGACCCAGTTGCAACTGCAACAAGATAACAGGCAAGGTTATCGAGGTGGTGAAGCTGCCAATCTCTCGGATCTTCGTAGCCGCCCAGATGATCAAACACGAGAACAACATAACGAAAGCTCGCGATGAGAAGGTCATCAACACCTTGGTCTTTCGTTTCCGATTCATGCGCACATCTTGAATGTAGTATATAGGTAGGGCGATGACTAGAAGCTCGGTTGCGATGTCGAGTGCGGAGTATGCGATGTAGCGAGGTCCGACGTTCGTGCAGGTAGGATATACGCAGCCAGCCTCGATCTGGATAGCAGATGCGACTCCGACCACTGCTACGGGTATCCAGAACGATCGTACTGTTTTGGTGAACAGTCGACCGATGAGCAGGACCATCGACACCTTCGCAAGGTATATTGCAATGACCGTCAGCACCGTGGACGCAGCGGCGTACTACCAGTTATCAGTTATCGGCCATGAAGTAGGACAGACTGGTCGTCTTACAGCACGAATCGCAGACGCATTACTCTGGTCAATGATAGAATTGTTCTGCCCCAAGCCCATGGACGTTGCTTTCAAGAGCAATCCGACCTCGATCACTTGGAACAGCTGCAAGCAATGTCAGCGGACTCTTCATATCCACCATTCGCAGACAGCCGTACCCATGATGAGAAGAACACCCAGTCGTCGGCACTGAAAGCAAACCCCAAACGATATCTGAATAGCCCTCGACCTATCATGCAAGCAGTCCCCAGAGCAACGCTAACGATGGCGCTGACCCAGATGTTCGCGCTCTGGTTATCGGGTGTGATGACGGCATAGCGATGTCCCGCCTCGGACATGATGTTGTATCACCGGCTGGCCGAGCAATACTCAGCACTCATTCCTGAGGGTCGTCGAGGTGAGATGCAGATTCATTTGATATTTAGTCCGGGGCTAACTGGAATCTTAAAGGAAGCGATCAAATCCGGGAGTCTGGTAAATGGCTGCTGAGGAGTATGCTAGGTTCCTGCAGGTGTTTGGATCATTTATTGTGCATTGGCCGGTTTGAGTATTGGGAGCAGGTGACGACGCTGATCTCAACGGCGGTGCCAGTGGAATGGCTTGCCTCGAAAAACGCCGGCGCGAGATTGGGCAAGATCCGCCGTTCAGGTTGTTGGAAGTGTACGAGAGGCACAATCTGACAAAAGAGCGAGATGCAAAAGTGAGGGATGTGCTCCGGCAGCGGGCGGCGGCGTCCCAGCTACCTGGGTTTTTGAGCTAAGCCCAGAAAAAAGCAATTCATCACTATTTCCCCGTCAATGCTTCCGTTGCGCCGAAGAATTTCACCGACATATTTCGAGGCCTGAGATATGCCGGCAACCCCTCCTCCTCCTGTTTCACTGGCACCACTCTTTTGCTGCCGATGGAGAGGAATCAATCAATGTTTGAGGCCTCTCAAAGAGTGTTCGTTGCACTCGAGTCGATCTTGCAGAGATCGCGCTTGGCTAAGTGCCGCTTTGAAGCCAAAGGCGGGATTCGAGGCGCCCAATGATTCGTTGGCCCCATGGATTGTGGACGGGTGGATTCGATGTTAGTGCGCCGGATGTCTTCCCCTGGCACCCGAAAGAGAATCTTACCAACTTCGGGAATGGTCTCTCGTTTACAAAGCTGTTTCTCCTGCGGTGCACTGAGCTTTGGGCATCAGCTCGTGATGAGGGTTGTGCACCGTGCCAAACGACTCATCCCAACTCCTCAAATCGGCCTGAGATGTCGACGAGGTGCAGGATCTAATCTGCTCTCAGCAGGTCTGTGAGCAACTGGTGTCACTGCTGGCGCTGCGTGAGACAAGTGCCTGTAGCAGTTGCAGAGATAGAACTAGAACGCCGCAACTCGCTGTCAAATCTGGCAGATAAAGTTCGGCGCTGTGGGGCAACTACCCGCCCCGTTCAGTGCCGTGCCGCTGTCTGAGCTTTGAAGTGGTTGATCTCCAACTCGTTCGGATCAACCTACGGTGTCATGCGACTCATGCCTGAGGCTCTTCAAGCGACCACCGTGCTTCTTCAAGGATGCAGCCTTGGAACGCTTGAGTTGTGATTAAAGGAAGCAGAAAGACAGCCAAGCGAAATGATAGCTGACGGGTTCAGGGCGCAGAAGAAACCGTCCCAGAGATCTGAAGATGTTCGAGGCTGAATCCTGTGATCGGGAGTCTACAGCATTTGCTGGGTCTGATTCCATGAAAGCAAGCAAGTAGTGGTGTGAGACAGTATTCGGTTGGTCAAGATATATGCACGCAAATGCACCTTTGCAATCCCGCAGTAGTCCATGCACCGATAATCGTAGCCAAAAGATATCACGCCCCATGCTCAAAGCTGACTGTCAAAAGCGCCAATCACTTCAGATTTGACCGGATCAGTGCCATGCACGGAGTGAGAACTGTGAGGGACAATGCCAGTATTCTGATCGCTCTGTAACCGATCAAAAGCAAAGTCGAAGATCTTCATTGTTTGGACTCGACATAGGCTTGAGCAAGCTTAAATCCTCCCGACGCTGATGCAGCTGGGACCTGAGGTTGTCGGCTAGAGGAGCCACGGGCCGTCTCTGGTCGTGCTGGTTCGAGTCCAAACTGGTCCATGCCATCGCTGCAGCTGCTCAACTTTTGCAGAGCTGGCCTGTCAAAGACCCCGCTTGTAAGCAGCTCTCCACGAATTGATGGTCTCTCGTAGAAAGTCCAGAGGTTGGGAAGCATAGACATGACTATGGACCCTGCTCTTGCGTCTTCGCCACATGGATGGTGGACAACTTTCGCATGCCGTGTAACGAGCGATCGCTACCATTCGCCCGGTGCTCGAAACATGCAGCGCACAATCTCCGACTTCGTCGATTCTCGGTGTCGATGGCGCATAGCTCGTTCAGCCAGAGTCAGCACGAGGCGTAAGACCCTCTGAGCGGCCGCTCTAGACGACGCGGCAGCATCAATTTGTGCTGTGCTTGACGAGCTTACCGCCCTTTGCACGCGAAGTATTCAAGATCTTTTGCTCGGGAGCGAGACATGGGCAAGGCGGGTTCCTATCCGCTGCAAACTGTTGGCCTTGTGGGTGCTCAACTAGCAGTATCTGTACCTAGCATAAGTTCGGTCGTTGTCCGTGCATACTTAGGCCAATCCCGCACTTCCGGCCAGACGCGTTTTCGAGACGTAAAGTCGAAAGACCCTTCATAATATAAGTCCATCAAACAACCTCTTGGGTCCTGCACTGTGCTCTGGTCTTGCATCACGTCTACGTCGTAGTCGCACGAGAATCGAGTGTGCGACAACGCTTGTGCGCATACATTGAATCGCCTCCACCTTGCGATAGCCTGATCTGGCTTGGGATCGCGCAAGTCTGACAAGATGTCGTCCGCCGAGAAAGAGGTCAGTCGTGGCCATGACGACCCCGAAGTCAATGAGTTCAATGGCAGCGATGCGACTGGAGAGGGTATCGTCACAAATGAGAATCCCGAAGATTCAAAAGACATGTACCGCATGGGCAAAGACCAACAATTCCGTCGCATATTCCGCATGTCGACCATGATTATGTTCACATCGCTTGTCCAATCAACATGGGAAGTGACACTGATGTAAGTTCAAGCTGGCGTGCAGAACTTGCAAAATAATATCTAACATTGCATGAAGCGCTCCGGGTGGTGCTCTGGTCAATGGTGGCCTGCCAATGCTCTTCTGGGGTTACATCTGGACCTTCTTCGGCTTCATCTTCATTGTCGCATCTCTAGCTGAGATGGCGAGCATGTACGTATATGCATCGCATTAAGTGACCTGTTATGCATGCTCTGACACACTTCAAGGGCACCAACGTCCGGTGGTCAATACCATTGGGTATCTGAATTCGCTCCGGCAAGCAACCAAAAGATTCTCAGCTACATCTCCGGTTGGATGTCTGTGCTCTCGTGGCAAGCTGGTGCAGCTGGTGGTGCATTTTTGAACGGTACACTGATCCAGGGCATCATAGCAGCCTACGACACAAGCTATGTGCCCAAGCGCTGGCAGGGTACTTTGTTCGTGTTCATGGTTTGCCTGATCCAGCTCATCGTGAACGGCATCTTCGTCAACCAGTTGCCACGCTTGCAAAAAGTTATGGCCTTCCCTCACGGTCTCGGGTGGATTCCTGTCATCGTAGTCCTCTGGGTTCTTGCTCCGCATGCAGACGCGCATGACGTGTTCTTCAACTGGGAGTCCTTTGGCTGGGAAAACATGGGTTTGAGTGTCATGGTCGGCCAGGTCACGACGATATACTTCTTGATCGCGTCCGATTCTGCTGCCCACTTGGCCGAGGAGGTCAAGTCTGCTTCCAAGGCGGTCCCACGGGCGATGATGTGGGCCTTCACGGTCAATGCCTTGATCGGTTTCATCGTGTTGACTACGTTCCTGTTCGCCATTCCGAGTGTGGCCGACACTTTCGATGTTGCGCTCAATCCTTCGGGCTATGCGTTCATCTATGTCTTCAAGAACGCGAGCTATAACGGCGGTATTGTGCTGTACGTGTTGATTCAGTCGGTGATATTGACCGGCGCTATCGACGCCAACGCATCCACTGCCCGCCAGACCTTTGCATTTGCTCGCGACCACGGGCTCCCATTCGGTGGCTGGTTGGCTAAAGTCAGCAAGGTGAGTTCAATCATGATGTTCTTGCATGGAAGCATCCAACTAATGTGAACCAGGGCCATAACTCGACTGTGCCTCGCAATGCAGTCATCTTCACCTGCACATTGAGCTGCATACTCTCACTCATCAACATAGGATCCAGTGTTGCGTTCAACGCGATCATCTCCCTTCAGCTCATGGCCTTGATGGCAACATACGCACTTTCCATTGGCTGCGTCCTCTGGGCGCGAACACTCGGTGCCAAACCACTTCCCCCTGCACAGTGGTCTCTCGGTCGTTGGGGTGCGCCCATCAATGCGATTGGGCTCGTCTATTGCCTGTTCTGCTTGTTCTGGACTCCATGGCCAACAGCGGCTGATCCTACCGCGGAGACCTTTAACTGGGCAATTGTTATGTTCTCTGCGGCAGTCATCATCAGCACAATTTGGTACTTTGTTGGAGGACGCAAGAAATACCAAGGTCCGGTTGCGCTTGTTAGAGACCTTACCGACTGAGAGTGTCTTCTGCTGCCATGCAGGTTCGCCAGAAGTTGGCCTGTCATTTGGCTAGTGCTGTTGGTGTAGCATAACGCTGTGTTTTTGGATCACGACTTATGATGATGACGCACGACAGCGACTACCTTATATCAGCGACCATATCATCCTTTCGGTTGTCTGCAGATCAGACCACGCATGCGCAGCGTGTTGTACCGATGGCCACTTGCCACACGATTTTCGCCACCGTCTGCCTTTGCCCCCTTTATCAAATTTTCGAATATACTCTCCCTATCACTAGGCGTCATGGTCGTTCGACGCTGGGAAAAGTGGTATAACTTGATTTCGCCATCCCGCACCGAACTCTCAGTGGCCAACATCGAGAGTAGCATCTCACGTGAAAGCGCGTGACGCGCTCCAACCACGCAACGGTCTTTCCTCCAAACAGAAACATGCATGGTATTGATCGGCTGACCATCTTGAACGAGTTCTACCTCGATCCGCACCTGGACTTCAGACTATAATCTGGTGAGTATTAATGAGCAAGCATAGAGAGTGGTCATTACCTTCGTCCGAGTATCCTCTGCCTGCGCGAGCTTCTGTGAACCAAGCCGAGACAATGCATTCTCTTCCTCCAGCGTCCTGCCTTGTTCCGGACCGGGGCTCGGATTTGCCGACAGCTTCATTCTCTTCCTCGTACCGTCGGTCTCGTCATCTTGTTGTTCACTCCCAGTCGTGGCTTGCGAACCCTGTGACCCGTTGTCCTCACGGAGATTCTTCGATGACAATGTCAATGGACCACCCAGGTCCTCACCAGCTGATGCAACCTGCCGCTGTCGCGCGGCATGCGCTGGATCGGGGCTCTCGAAAGGCTCTGTCCCTTGTCTCAGTCTTCTGCACGTGGCAAGTGTATTAATGGCATTCGAGATCACATACCGTCATTTGCGTTGGGGGACTTGACTTTCATGCCTTGGATCGGCGACTCGTGCAGCAGGCTTCGCGGTGTCTCTTCCTCTTGCGCATAGAAAGTATCATCGATACCTGGGAACTCGTCCTCTATGTCAGGCTGTCGTAAAGAAAGGTCGTCTTCGGATGCGGCCTCTGGCTTCAAGAACGCGCTTTCATCATTGGGGATGACGGACTGTTTAGACCGACTCGGCTCAGGTGATTCTGCCGAGGACAGAGGTCTCTTTCGCGTGGGAGAAGTTCTGCAGCGAGGTATCAGCTAGCTGTACCGTCCAGGCAAGGAGATTATGGCTCGATCATGAACCCCATGGAGCTGCCGACATATGGATTCTGGTATAGCGCAATAGTCTTAACGTACTTGATGGCTTTGGTGTGCTCGTGGCCTGAGTTTGCAAGGTAGTCATCATTGATTTTTCGCATGCGCTTTCGCCACGGTGAATTAGCTATCACTAGGTTTAGCAAGCTGTGATTTCCACGAGGATGCAAGACTTACCGGGCGCTGTTGGTGGCATCTCGATCGACTTCCTGGTCATACAAGTGAAAGTGTAGGACACATGGAACAATTCTTGTGGTAGATCTGGAGTGAAGAGGTGCGGAAGGCTGCCGCACGTGATGTGGTCCTCAGATCTCAACATCACTTATTCCTCACTCTGTCCTTGATACTCAACAACCATTTCCCACAACATTTGTCACCAACACCATCATTTTTGTTACCACAACTTCCAGTATGTCGAGCACGAGCGAAGAGTCCACTGCCTCCGTCAAATTGCTCGCAGTATTAGGCAAAAAACTCTCACCACCAACAGACACATGGATCAGAGAACCGGGCTTTGGCGAAGCGAAGCTGACACCACAGCAGCTCGAGAAGTTCTGCGAGCTGCTAGCGAACACGATGGATATGTCAAAGAATGCTCCATACATCCCAGCCATTGTTTGTTACGCCCTCAATTGCAGCGGCGCAGACTGGGAGGACTTCAGAGGTCAAATCCGATCAATCTTGTACTTCAGTACCCAGGAGGATTGCGCGCAACTCCCTGTCGGCTACAAGATGTTCCAAATCGGTCCGCGCAAGACGATTTGGACAGATATCATCCGCCCAAAATGGGTGATCGAGCCGCTCAGAGAAATGTTTCCTTTCTTGACTGCCTACGACACGCAAGACCTGCCTCACGCAACAGCGTGGATTAAGCGGATGATTGTGAATCACATCACGCAGGAGATGAGCTGGTTGAACAGCAATTATGATGCTATTGAGAAGGGCACTGTCTGCCGCAGCGATCAGATTGACAGCATGAAGTGGACAGGAGCGAAATTGGGCAAGGCAAGTACATTCCGTGCATATGATGTCTCGACATTAACTGACTTTGACCAGACCATGCTTGCTACAACGAACAAATCCCTCGCAGACCGCTCCAGTGAGGTTGCGCGCCCAAAAGTCGTCAGCAAGCGCAAGATTGAGAGCTGCCATCTCGTCATCACTCGGTGCATCTCTTTCCAGCCGCCAAACACGCAAGACGGCGAGACTCCGCCAGTCGAGTTACTTCCAGTCGAGAACAGCAGGTCCATCAAATTGACCGAGCTGCGCGAAGCGGCAGCAGAAGTAGAGAGAGAAGCAGAAGCATCCGCCGCGGGTGACACGTCTTCTGCGCCCACGACCCGCAAGACCACCGGCTTTCCCATAGAGTTTCTCCTTCAGACATGCAATAAGGAGTTCCGAATGGAGGAAGCCGATGGATATGTAATCGCATGGCAGAATCCTCTCACGTTCTTTGGTGCTCGCAATGTACTCTGCGCCATCCGCACACCGAGCGAGTTCGAGCTTGTCCTCGAAGAACTCAAGAAGATCCACCTGTTATCGAATGACGACGACCGCCTGTTCCTTTTCTTTGTCGAGAAGAGCTTGTGCGCGGACGAGAAGCAAATGCGCAAGAAGGATGATGTGGTGACGTCAACGCGCACTCCAACGGCGACAAGCCAGGCACAGAGGGCGGCATCGAAGCGCATGCTGCCAAAGGATGGCGAAGTGGGTCGCGGTCAAGGCAAGAAGCGTAAGACGTATACTCCGTCTCCTGCCGGTACGCCTTCGCCGTGAGAGAGGGTTGATGATGTATCCTCGAGTCGGGCTGTCTTCTGAGGATGGGAGTATGGGGATTTTGAAGCGCCATGTGAGATCGAGGCGTTGCTTTCTATGTCCCCTTGTTCTGTAGTTCTTCCAAAGTTCCAGTAATGTTCAAGCAAGATGTTCGCCCTCATTCCTGGCAATCCTACTACATACGGAACCGAGTGTCCAGAGATGTGCATCATCTCAAGCTCTCCGCGTGCAAACTTATATACTCCGCCAATGTTAGTACCATCGCAACAACCGTCCACGCCAGTCAAGAATAGCAGATAAGTGCCTGAAGAAGCGCATGAGTTAATTCGTATATCTAAGACCACTTTACTTTCAATGTGCCGCGAAGCGGGCGTCGTTGCTGCCCAGCGCATCCCGATCAGGAAGGAATGTGGAGCTGATGCCTGCTAGATTCGCTCTCACCTGACTTTACTCTTCCACTCCCTACACACCAACACTCAATATCCACCCAGCTCAGTCGGCTACTGCGTGAAGCAGCAATCACCAACGCAGATCGTACATAGAAACCGCGACACACACCAAGGATGGCGCCCGAACGCCGGCCGCTTCCAGCGACGACACTGACCCACGAGTGGGACTCTGGCGACGACTCAAAGCGTAGAGGTAAGTACCAGTCCACGAGCGAACTGAGTCCAGCTACTCAATATGTCTAGTCCACGAGGAGTCACTCTACACGGCAGCCAAGCGCAATTCGAAGACAACTAGGAAGGTCACCGAGTAGGATCTTCGCAACCACCCACAAATCATGACTATCTTTGGCAAATACGGCGCCCTCTTCGCTTCCTACGAGATACTCACGCTCCATATCCTTCAAACGCAATCACAAAGCCCAAACGGACTCTCTCTCGAGAAGCTCGGTATCCCCGACTCGCAGGACGGCCACACAGTCAAGTTTATCGGCTGGCACAAAGGCTTCGCGCGCTATGCAGAGGTCTCTCGATCAGAGAGGGCAGGAAAGAGGAAGGTCTGGGCTTATCTACGCCGTGACCGCTACGAGCGCGCAGTTGAGGTTGGGTTCTTCGGAGGATACGATACAACCACCGGCTTGGCCTCCAGGACAGAGCTCGAACTGCGTGGCGAGTTCGCACCCATCGTGCGCATCTTCGACCACAAAGAGATTGAGTTTCGTAAGTTCTTGACTCTGGGCGACGATGGACCAATTGACTGGGCGACTCTGCATTATCGCATCGTGTACTGCCTGACGAAGGAGGACGCCCGCCCAGACGGAGGAGATGTCGAGATTGCAGGCAAGATGCGCGAGCGCTTTGCGTCGGACATCTTAGAGTCCCCACATCACGAGCGCACCTTTAAGAAAGAGGACTAGGACTGCGCTCGCGCGTCCTTCACGAAATCACAATACAGACAGCAGCAGGGAGCACAATTAGCACAAACGATGGGCTTTGGCATGATGGGTTGCGAGCAGTATGATTAGCAGGCATGGATAGCAAGCATGAGTAATGGACAGTGGGTTGGCTTTACGGAGCAGGAGTGGGCTTCATGGTGAATAAAAGTCATGAATGGTTGCTGGGATTCTGCGAGTACATAGGCAGTGAGGTTTGATAGTCCACGATGGTACGGATGCATTATGCAGACGAGACATGGGCGGCATAGCTAGGAAATAGGACGGCTGAAGGCAGGAGATGCTCGTACAAGTAGCAGATCAATGAATTGGCATGCTTTATCTCATATACTCTTACTGACAATATGCTGTCTCCCTCTTGCCTCAAACCACACCCATGCCACGAAATCTCCCAGCCGCCACCTGCTGATCTAGCCAGTCGTTCAGGATCGTGTCCTTAAGCAACGTTATGACAATTTCTCTTAGTGCTAGCGCGTCGCCGAGCCCCTGATGCCACCTAATGTAGCCTCCCGCCATTTGCTCTTCGCAGACGACCGAATACACCATCGATAGCGTGTGCTTCGGGAGCCGCGGGTAGAGCCTCTTGATGAACATGAAGAGGAAAGGGTCCTCCTGTGGCAGCTCCGGAGCTCTGCTATCCTCCCTGTCGTAAAGCACCCGACTATCCTTGGTGGCGCGCGGGAAGGACTTCGGTGAGTATAGATACTCGAGGAGAGCTTTGTCCATCTCAGAGTGCCAATTAAGCAAAGCATGCTGCGGCTTGATCAGGCTTCGCATAAGCACACGCATGTCATCGACTGTCTTGCCGGCCTCGTTGACATGATCCCGATCCAACCAGTTGTTGGCCAGCGATTTCTCATGGATTTCATGGCCTAGCTTTTCCAGCTGCTCCCGGATCGCACTACGTTCCTCTTCGTAACGGATGCGCTGATTGAATTGGATGCTCTGATCACCACTGACCATACCAAGCTCCAATGGGATGGGCAAGAGGGTGCCGGGTAGCGGGACGAATTCGAAGTCGTAAAAGAGTAGCAGCGCCGGGTTCCGTCTGTAAAGCTCACGCAGCTGAAGCCATGCTAGGACGAACTCATCATTCTCATCTTGCTCGAGTAGCTCCGTTGTGAGCCGAGGAGCTGGCCCGTCGATGTAGTAAAGCTTCGACGCGCCCGGGCCATCACGGTGATACTCAACGCGAAACTTCAGCTTCCTGACTTGCGGCTCGGGATCGTCGTCGTCGTCGGGCTTGCCACTAACCTTCTGCTCGAGGATCGACCGGAGCTTGGAGACATGGGAGTTACTCAGTATTATTCGTAGTTGATCCATCTCGTCAAACCAGCTTGGATTGTAGAGGGCGAACACGCGATCGAGATGCGTAGGGCAGAATGGCATCGTCGCCAGTCGTTGATGTCCGCAATGCTCGTGGAATAGACATGCTTCTCTCCTGTCACCTCCGCCAGCGCGATCGGTCGCAGGAATATCGGCCAGGACCTGTGGAGCTTTGGTCAGTATAGGTTTCGTTGGAAACTGGGTTGATAATACCGCATCAAGCTTGACCTGAGATGGCCTGCTCCTTGTTGGGAAGGGCTCAAAGTTGGAGAATAGCTGAGCAAACTGTGCGAGTTCTTGTGGTATGGCATTCGGATCAGACTTCCAGGCGCCATTCTTGATCGCCGCCGCTGCATTGGATGCCCTTTGCTCTCGTTCCTGTCTCGCTCTCGCTGCCGCTGCTTGCTCTTCTCTCGGCAACAACACACTTCGCCCATCCTTCCTCAGTTGATTCAGCAATTGTCTTACAACGTACCGCTGCCGATCTCTCGGGCCCAGAATCTCATCGCCGACGCAGTCGGTCACGCTCGTGACAGTGAAGGTTTCTGCGATGTGATATGTTGCCAGGCGCTCGAGGAGGAACTCCCTCTCCTCCTTTAGCAATGTGAATGACCGGGCCATAACGGACGAGCAGATTAACGGATGAGCAAATTAGCGGATGAGCGACCGGATGAGCAGTGTATCGCTGATCGGAAGCGAAGGTGTTTAGATGCAGACATGGCAGGTGCTACACCGACCGCGCCTTCCCTCAATAACAACCACCTAACCAAGGCACCACCATCAGGATTTTCACTCCCAATTTTTCATCCTCATCCTCACACCACTTCACCTGCTCACACCCATTCATCTCCACTGTCACTCCATTGTTGCTGGCTTTCGATCGTCGCATGATGGCTGCTCCCCACGTCCCAGAAGTCCGCTCTCAGGATTTCGACCCTGCAACCATGCTGTGCGACCACGACAAAGCCCAGTGGGACGAGGTGGTGTATCTGTGCCATGACATGCTTGGAAGCAGCGAGCTCTCCAAGTCTTTCGAATATCCTGAGCTCGTCGGCACGCAGACACCAGAGTGCTACACCACTCGTGCAAAGAACACCATCCTCACCAATCCCCCTCCAAAGTACGTCAATTGGTGGACAGCTCGAGACAAGATCAGGAGATTCCTCATCAGCCAACGCTTCGATTTTTACGGCCTCGACACGCGTGAGATCACGAGCCGTGATATGATGGAACACGTCCTTTACAAGATCGGACCCCAGCTTGCGAAGGCTGGTCTGATTAAGATTACTGGGAAGACGGGCAATTGTTCGTTCTGAGTTTAACTGAGTCGACTCAGGTCTATTCAATATAATTGCTAACGCTCAGCAGCGGCTAACCAGGATCGTCCGCTACGCACGCTTTCGACGAACGCTCCGCCATCGTACCTCAACGGCGGCAATCCTGCCAATACACTAAAGACGGTGCCAGCCAAGCGACCAGGCGATGATATAGATGGAGGCAGATTCCGCGGCATGAGTTATGGCAATTCCTTTAGCAGCAATGTTCATCGCAACACCTTCAACGGCGATGCTGACGACGTTCCTGGCGATGGCAACGTTCCGAATGCCGGCACTTGCACTACATCTGGCAGCATTACTCGTCGCGGCCTCTCTAACGTTCCTAGCGATGGCAATGCTCTTGGACGTCCTGGTGTTCGCACTGCTCCTGGCAGCGCCAATCCTAGCGGTCTCTCCAATGTTCCTGGCGATGGCAATGTTCCTGGACGTGCTAGTGCTCGCACTGCTCCTGGCAGCGCTAATCCTCGCGGTCTCTCCAATGTTCCTGGCGATGGCAATGTTCCTGGACGTGCTAGTGCTCGCACTGCTCCTGGCAGCACTAATCCTCGTGGTCCCTCCAACGTTCCTAGTGATGGCAACGTTCCTGGACGCCGTGGAGCAACTGCTATCCGTGGTTTGGACGATGAGTTCGAGGCCGAGTCTGACTCGGAGGATGACGATGAGTTCGGGGTCGAGTCTGGCTCGGAGGATGGCATGCCTGGCGCCGTGACGAGGAAGAAAAATCCGTCATATAGGTATGCAAAGTCGGGCGAGCCGTGGACAAAGGAGTTCAGATACTCTCTCCTGTCGCGCAAGAGGGATACACCTGCATGCGCTGCTCAGATCTTCAGGATGGGCAGAAAGAAGATGCGAAAGAAGATCTACTCCTGCAGCTCGGGCGCTCTGAGAGGTCAGATGACTTGCAAACTGGAAGCACATGATGAGGACAAGACCCGCGCGTTGTTCACTGAGGACGAACAGAAGCAGTGGACGAAGTTCTACGAGCACACGATCCAGGGTCTCAGATTTGTGCGACCGGAGCTGCACGAGCCTTGGACGAAGGAGGTGCGATATATACGCAAAGAGGGGTCGAAGCGCCGGGCACCCCTACCCGCTTGCGTCGGAAAGGTCACGAAAAAGCGCGGTGGGAATACAGATGCATGTGGCCATTTCGCAAGACTTGGAGAATTGACCTGTTCAGATCACAAGGACCAAGAACAAACCATGCGCCGCCTCTTGACTGACGATGAAAAACGATTCTGGCTGGGCAATCCTAATGATATCGAGCTTCGGCGGTTGAGTCCAGTGTTTACACTGTGGAGCAAAGAACCATTCAAAAGTGCTTTCATGATCTCGAATTCAGGCTTCTACATGGATCACATCACATGCGCGGCCAAAGATACCAGAATTACCGTCACCTTTTCACCTCGGCCTGGCACTGCAGTGAGATGTTCCAACTCCGCCAGATGGTCAAGCATGACGTGCGAGAAGCATAAAGCACTGGAGGAGACAACAAGAGCGATGTTCACGGTTGCAGAGCAGGAACTATGGGCAACATGGCTACCGTCGATCTCTCCACCATTCTTGGATCGCGAACGAGAGATTAACAGTGTCGGAGACCCACCAGTTTTGAGTGAGGCAGCCAAAATGCTCCAAGGCGCAATTGGCAGCGATGTTGCCACAGCTTTCGGCTGGGAAGGAGAACTCTGGACACCGGAACCTCGCCTCGCTTTACACTCACACCCGACTCACTCATCAGCTCTAGCATGTGCTGCTAAAATACCTCGTAGCTTTAACATACATTCTGAGACCTGTAATCTACGATGTGCACGAGCAGCAAGACCTGGATCGTTCACATGCTGGAGACACGAGGAGGTTGAAGATGAGACAGAGCAAGCAATTCCATCATTGAGACGAAGGTTTTGGAAGGAAGGCATCAAGCTTACCAGCGCTTGAAAGAGGAGATTACAGACTTTATGCATTCGGATGAATCAATAGATCGAGTTATGTTCTCACTATGATTGCGCCTAGATCCGCTCCCTACCTGCCTTAGTAATGGCTGTCGTGCGCCAGAAACTCTAGGCCCCGAACGTGCAGTGTTTTGGTGATCTAACCATTAGGTAACCCCTCGGCTAACTATACCTAACCGGACTATTATTACTAAGAATTAGGTATTAACTAATAGATTAATCTACTAATATAACTACGTCTTACGTACTTTTTAGTAAAAATTCTATAGTTTAGTTAAGAACTATAAACGGACCGGATTATAACTAGTTTAGAACTAGTTATTAAAAATTATTAAAATTATTCGTTATAGTCGCGGACCGGTCTAGAGCTAGTCTAAGTCTAAATACCTTCTATAGCGCCTAATATTTAGCTATATATACCTAAAGTATTCCTAGATAATAGGATTAAACTCTTAAGTAATCCTATCGCTAAGGAGTTTAAATTAGTAAACGAAGTAAGAAGATCTAGTTATAGACTAGTTTAAGACTAGTTCTAATCTAGTTATAATACGAGTTCTAGAATAAACCCCTTTCGCTATTCCTCTTAACTATTAAGCGAAATAGCGATAAAAAGCTAGTACTATATACCCTATAAGTAGTATATAGACTAGTTTCGTATTACCTAACTACGTATCTAGAGGGTTATCTATATATCTATTTAATATATAGGGAAATAAGAAGTATAAAGTAGATTATTAAAGACGTAAGTAGTAGGGTAATTTAGTTATAGACTAGTTACGAGCCGGTTTAGGACTAGTTATTAATTAAATTAGGTATAGTACTATAAGCGGAAGGTATAAGGCCTAAAATAAACTATATTAGTAATACTAGGAATAGCTAGCTATTAATAAATATATTATAAGTATATAGGCGTTCTATATTACGAGTATTTATATAGGGACCTATAAGTAGATACTTAGGAAGTTATAGAGGAGACTTAGAAACTTATCTAAGTATTTAGCGTTAAAGACTAGACGGATAATAACTAAAAATAAGAAGTACTTAGATAGGATTAATTTAGAACTAGTATAATTTAATTTCTAATTTAGTTTAGCTAGTTTCTCGCTACTCGAGAGTAATTTTAGATAGGAAAGTCTTATATAGGCTATAAATATAGACGGTATAGATAGGAGCTTAGGACGAATAGTATTCTAGTAAGTTTATAGAACTAATTTAGAGCTAGTCCCGGACTAGTTTTAAGCTAGTTAAGATCTAGGCTTACGTAAGATTATATATCTATTACTTATACTAATATCTAGGCTTTATTAGATATTATAGAATATTTTCTTTAATATATTTAGTTTCGGCCTAGATCTCGGGACTATATATTCCTCTCTTTTCTATCGAAATAGATTTACTTAACCGAATATCTATACTAGTTTATAGAGAGAAGTAAATCTATTAATAAGTAATATTATTTAGTAATCGGTTTAATAACTAGAAGGAGTAAATATAATAGTATATATTTAAACCGGTTTAGAATTAATTTAATAATTATTAGGTATCGATTATCCTTAAGGTTATAGGCTTCTCTAAAAGTAAGAAAAGCCTTATCTAGTTTAATTCGATCTTATCGAGCCTAATAACCTTATATAAACCTTATATATACTTTTTATATCTCGTAGTATATATATATATTTACCCCTCTCTAATCTATCGAGTACTAGCGAAGATTCGAGCTAATATTATTAGGTTATTCGCTCGGATTAACGATCTAAATCTAACTATTAGTATATAGTACTTAGTCCCGTATAGAGCTAGTCTTAGACTAGACTAGGACCGGTTTAGGACTAGTTTAACTCTCTAAGTACTAATAAGTTTTAGATAAAGTAATCGTAAATATAGAGGTTGCTTAATAGCTTTAAGAATACTATATTTATACGTTTAGATAGCTATATTCTATTCTAAATAACTACGATTAGATAGGCCTTTATATTTTCTATTTAAAGCTTTAAACGTTTCCTAATAGGTATAGTATTAGAGGGGTATAGTTCGAATACTAGACGAAGTATTATAGAAAAGAAAAAGCGATATATAACTAGTTCAAGACTAGTTCTAGATTACTAACTCTTATAGTATATCTAGTATATTATATTTAATAGCTATAACTTCCTAGTAATTTATTTCTATTAGGAGTAAGTAGAAGTACTCGCGGAACTAAGTTTATTTAAGGTTAATATAGCGTTTAAACGCGTACGAGAGTAGGGAGTAAATAAAATTATATTTATAAAGTTCTCGTACGAGTATAATCGAGGTAAGAAAAAGACTAGTATAGGATAGAACTAGTTTATAACTAGTTTAAGATTAAGACTAAATCTTAATAGTTATTACGCTCGTTAGGATCTTTACGAACTTAGAGACTAAGGAGACTTATATATTTATATTTATATAGCTATATTATCTACTTTAAGACTAATTTAGTATTATCCTTTAGTAGAAATACCTAGATAACCGTAGGTAATAAATTACGATTATAAGTAATTAGGATCTAAAGTAAATAGCTAGTATATACTAAAATATTCCTAAACCGGTTCTTAACTAAATTAAAAGGGTTTAGCGGCTATTTATCTTAGCTAGATCCTTATAAACGTAATTAATAATAGTAGGTTTAAAGTTTACTTATATTCTATTAACTATACTTTTAAAGAGGCGTTAAAAAGCTAGTAGGATAACGTACTTAGAATCGAGAATAGTAGTTATTTCTAATAGATATCCTAAACTACTAATCGAGAGAAGAATACTTTCTTTTTTACTAGTATCTTAAAGGTATAGTTTATAATTATTCTAGAACTAGTTTAGGACTAATAGAATAGACGATCGAAAATAGTTCTAAGAAAATTTATAACTAGGTAAAATATCTATAGGAGTCTATAATTGCTATAGGCTTAAATAAGTTCTACTCTTAAATTAAGTAAGAGGATTTTAAACGAGTTTAAATAAATTTAAATACTATTAAAGTTATATATTATAGATCTAACTTAACTAGAGTTTATACGAGTCTACTTTAGGTAATCTATAAGTAAATAGACTTAAACTAGTTATAGACCGGTCTAGGACCGGCCTATAACTAAAGCTATCTTTTTATCCTTCTAACTTTCCTAGTACTAAGAAACTTAACCTAGACGAGATTAAGTAGATTAAAGTATAAAGAGATCGCTATATATTTTTAAATTAGCGGCTATATTCCTTTATATAAAGATATAATACTAGTATAATAAGAGTTTATAAGTTAACTAATATATAACTAGCTCTATAGGTTTAACTCCTTCTAGTTAACTCGCGTATCTAGGAGATTAGTAAAAATTAAGCTTAATAATTAGAAAGCTCTCTTATAGTTCCTAGATCTATCTATAGAATATCTTTATTAGGCGTTTATCGACGTCTAGGAGAAGTTAGTATTATCTAGTTATAGACTAGATTTAAACTAGTCGCGGATTAGTCTATAACTAGTCTATCTCGGACCTAAGCCCTACACGTTAACCCCGAACCTAGACCTTCTAAACCTAGACCTTCTAAACCTAATCTACCCTTATTACTATTAAGAGTCCTAAGCTCTTCGCCTTAGCTAGGATACTTCTCGCCAACTTAAAAACTATTATATTAACTTTTTATTTAAATATCGCCCCGTTAAGTTTACGATACTATAAGGACTAATCCTAAACTAGTTTAGAACCGGGCTATCTCTAGTCGATTAAAGCGTCTATAAAGCGTAACGCTTAAGATAGATAGCGAGTAGATAGTATTTAAGTAGAAATAAGTATAAAGAAGAGAGCCCTACGATTAAGGTAACGATTAAGAAAGAGAAGAAGAAATAGATAGTATAAGGATTATCCTAGGCTAGATTAGAATAGGCTAGACTAGGGAGACTTCTAATAGCGTAATTAGTTAAAGAATAGGTCTAGTTAGAACCGACTATAGTAGTTAGGCCTATTATACGTACTAGTAGGTAAAGGAGGAGCTTAATAGCCTTAACTAGTAGTACTTAGGAGTTTATACGTAAATATAAGTCGTAAAGACTAAGAGGAGCTTAGGTCTTTAGCGATTATTCTTATTATTAATCGAGAGTAGTTTTTATAATCGATTTAGATATCTTTAGCCTTATTATATCTTAGCCTCGTCACCTAACTCGTATTATACTACTAATTCTTATAATATAATCGCTCTCCTTTAAGGATAGTAACGAATAAAGGATCGTAATAAATAATACTAGAGATATAGATCCGGCCGGAGCCGGACTATCTAATACAGGCGCGGTTTATACTAAAGGAGATATTCCCCTAATAGGACGTCCTCTAATATTCGGCGTAGGAATAGATATTCCTTCTCTATACTATATCCTACCTATTAATCCCCTCCTAGACTAGTTAGGCCTAGGTTAGGGTCTATAGGGCTAGGACCTACTATCTAAGGAGGGATAACGCCCTCTGATAGAGGATAACCTACGTAGAGCGGAGTTAGAAGCCTAACATACCTAGTATACCTATAAAAAGGAAGAACTAGAGTTAAAGTCGATTAAGGCGGCTTATCGCGTAGTTAAGGAAGATAGCGACGAGTTCGCGATCTATATAGTTATAATAGTAGATAAGATTATTCGCTAAGAAGTAGGAGGCGGTAGTATAAGCCTTCTCCCGCGTCCGGAAGCGTATATAGTCTATAAGGCTAAGAATAGGACGAATTATAACGATTAGGTCCGCGACTACGAATTAAGCTTTAAGAAGACTCTATATCTATTTATAGGTAAGATCTAACGTATTAATTAGGGTTATAGCTATATAGCTAGAACTATAAAGACGGTATAGGATACTTATCGCGGGAAACGCGAAGATAATCCTACTATAACTAGGCGGTTATCCTAGAAGGAGTTTAAGGGTAAGATATTAGACTAGTTAGATACTCTATACAAGCGGTAGATAGCTATAAACGAGTTTATTAAGAATATATTATAGCGGCTAGGGTAGATACTAACTAAGCTCTTAAACGTTCTTCGTCCTTAGTAAGACGAACTTAGGTAGAATAACTACGTAACGCAGATCTACGACTACTATAATACCCTATCTAAGAAAGTTTAGGCTTAGCTAGACTTAGTACTATATATATAGCGTAATACCCTCCCGACGATAGAGGAATAAGCTAATATTATCTACTAAAGGATTAAGGGATCCTTAAAGAACTATTAAGATAAGGAGAAGTTAAAGCGGAAGAAGGACGACGACTCCGATTATAAAAAGGACTAGCCTAGCTCTAAGAGGCCTAAGAAGCCTAAGAGAAGGTAGTCTAAGGGTAGAAGAGACGATAAGAAGTAGAAGAACTCTAAGTAGTCTAAGAAAACTATATCTTACTAGAATTATAGGGAGGACGGGCATACTTCACCTAGATATACTAAGGATAAAATAGAAGAGGGCCTTAAGTTCCGTCTACCTTAAAACTAGTAAGGAAAAGATTAGGGGCGGAAGGACTAACTCTATTCCTAACCGTCTATATTAAGTTAGATTAGGAGTTACGAAGCTTTAGTTAGTCTAGATTATAACTATTTATAGCTTTACGATTACTATAGGTTTAGACCGAGTTTAATTATCGTACCTAAGGACCTAGATAGCTAAGAGAGTAAGTTAAGTCTCTAGTCGACCTAGGTTCGTATCTAAACCTTATTAATCGATTATTATTAGATCGGATCCTTAAGGAAATAGCTCTATTACCTATAATAAGCTCGAAGATAGCTAATAGCTTAGAAATACCTCTATATAGAGTCGTTACTACGAGGGTACGTATCCGTAATAGTTTTAATTAGACTATAGAGAAGTAAGTTAGCTTTATAGTTACTAATCTCTATAGGTATAACGTATACTACGGAATACCGTTTTATAAGGAAGAAGTACCCGATATCGACTATTATACTAAAATAGTATACTAGGTACCGTCTTATAAGAAGGAGAAGAGCGTATCGATACTAATCGAGTTATAATTACGCGTAGAGTTTAAGACTATATTAAAAGAGTCCGGCGTAGAGATTTATACGGTATATATAGAAGACTAAGGCGAAGGTATACTTAGTTTCTACTAGCTACGGTTAGTAGCGTTAGTTAGATTACCGGGGTCCTAGAGTAGCCCTATTAACCTCTACCTCGACTTTAAAGACGTATTCTTAGAGGATCTAGCTTTAGATCTCCTATAATACGGCCCGTAGGACCTTACGATCGACTTAG
>AZYM01000223.1:0-65144 GCA_000611715.1 Scolecobasidium constrictum UM 578
TAGCGAATCCGTAGAATAATTATACCGCTTTAATAGAGGTTAGTATAGGCTATTCCTTAACTCGTTTAATCTTTTCGGGGTCGACTTCGACTTTATCTAGGGTTATAACGTATCTAACGAACTTAACGCGTTATATATAGAATTCTGACTTTAAGGGTTTTAACCTTAGATTATATTTTCGTAAAGCGTATAAGACCTTTCGGACGTATTCGATATGCTATTTAATTATCTAAGAGTATATTAAAATATTATCGATATAGATATATACGAACTTATCGATATATTCCTATAATATATTATTAATATAAGCCTAGAATATTACGGGTGCGTTAGTTAGCCTAAATAGTATTACTAAGTACTTGTAATATCCCTTATATATACAGAATACCGTCTTCTATTTATCGCCCTCCTTAATCCTAATTCGATAGAATACTGATAGGATATCGAATTTCGTAAACTATAAGGCTCCTTAGAGTCGGTCTCTTAACTCTAATATTAAGGGTAAAGTATAGGCGTTCTTAATAGTAATCTCGTTTAAGTGCTTATAGTTAATATATAATCGTAGTCCGCTATCTAGCTTCGGCACGTAGAATACCGGGTATCCTATAGGAGATTTAGATTCCCTAATAAATCCCTTAGATAAAAAGTCCTCGACGTAGTTGTCTAATACGTCGCGTTAAGCCTTTATTAGTAGGTAAATCTTAAACTTCTTAGTCTAAGCTCCTAGCTTTAATACGATCTCGTAATCCTAGTCGCGGTATAGTAGTAAGGCTTCTTTAAGTGCCTCTTTAGTAAATAGTTCGCTAAATTCCTAATACTCCTTTAGAATTTCGAACGCTAGCCTATCGTCCTATCTTATAAGGAGATAGTAGTATACTACTTCTACGTTACTTAGCCTTATCCGCTAAGGACTTAAATTCTCCTATTCTCTAAGACGCCTCTTAGCCTAAACAGAGTATAGGTTCTTTAGTAAGGTTACGGTTAAGTTTTTCTAATCTATACGCGGATTATATTATTAGAGCTATAGTAAGCCTAGGATAATATATATTTTACCTAAATCGGTAATATTAAACTTAATCGTCTCTTTCTAACCTAGCGCTTCTATATCGACTTTCGTCTCGTAGTTAACTATTCCTAAATTATAGCCGGTAAGATTTCCGTTAGCGAGTACGAGGAGATAGGAGGCTTTCTTCTTATATAGAGGTAGGCCCTATTCTTCTATATACGTAGCGCTTATAAAGTCTCGTCCCGCTCTACTATTAATTATAGCTATAGTAGCGATCCTATTAATTATTACTAGTACTATAATCTTTCTAGGCCCTAGAGCGTTTAGAGGAATAGGTAGTAATCTATAACTCTATAAGTGCCTTATATCTATAGGTCGTCGCCGTTTTCCGATTAGGCTCTATAAATAATCTTAACGTTAGAAGAGTTACTATCCTCTTCGTTAGTTTCTGATTTAGACTCTTACTCTTTTACGAATGCCTTAATATATAGGCTAAGCTACTCCTTTAGTTCGTCTTTCTTAGGATTATATCTAAGTTTAAAAAAGATATCGAATCGGTCGTAAGGTATCTATATATCTAGTTTATAGTTAAATTTCGAGTCGATCTTAAATATTAAATCCGTTATCGCTGTCTAGAGCGCGCGGATATAATCGTCCTTACTATCTACTTCGTCCTTAGACCTAGTATCTAGGGTAAAGTTTCTTCTTACGTTTTAGAGAATAGATAAGGTTAGTACTAGCGTAGGGACCCGCCTGTACTAAGCGTATATATCCTTATCGTATTCTTCGTTTATAAGGTCTTAATAGTACTATCCCTAAGTATCTATCGTAGGTTTCGGTTACTACTAGATACGGTTTAGTAGTTTAGTCTAAATATTTAGGCTTACGCGTGCTTATTGTATAGTAAGGGGTTTTAGTATATCGTTATTAGGCTAAAGTCTATTAATAATATCCTATATAGCTTCTTTCCTAGAGGTATCGTCTATCTTGTATAGGGTAAGACCCGCAGGTATTACCGCGTCGTAACCCTTATTAGTAGGGATTTTATCGTAGGTTATTACCTAAGCTAGAGGATTAACTTCCTCAGCGGGCTTTTTCTACTAATAGAATACGTCTACGGTATAATAGTAGCAGACTCCGTCTTTACGGTAGTGCTAGATATACGTAGTTCCCCTATATAGGTTTATCGGGATATATCGGTAGTAGAAGTAGTATATATTATTATATATATCCTCGACCTTAAGGACCCTTCTAAGTTACGTATTCGAGATCTTACGTTCTCGTCCTCTAAAGTTCTAGTCTAGTTATCTAGGGTCCTTATAGTAAGAGTATTCCTATATATTCTTCTTATAATAGATATTAGTGCACTTAGATATTGGAATTAAGTAGTATAGCCGATATATGCTATCTCCCTAGATTCTAGGAATCTCTATAGTCCTATAAATAGCTAGTAGATTGCGTAGTCTATTTTAGTTCGGTCCGAACTTCTAGGTTTTACTGTCCTTATTAATAACGCTTATTATCGTAAGGTAGGCTATAGGGGATTCGATAACCTTAAGCTTTCGAAGGTACGAGCGTTAGGTGTCTTTACCCTAATTCTATTTCGGCTGTCGATACTTATTAGCGAAGTATCCCTCCTTACTATAATTATAGCATTTTCCTTTCTAAGTAGAGGCCTTTCTACCCTTTTACTACTTTAGTTTGCGTTAAAGCGCGTCTAATTCTATAAGTTTTAGTCCGTAATAGTCCGGACTATTCCTTAACTTCCTATAATTAGACTTATTAAAGCTTTTACGCGGGGCCTGACCCTTCCGCTTAAGATATATCTAATAGATAAGGTCGTCCTCCTTAATAGCTATCCTAATAAGATTATTAAGGTTAGTCGGCAGCGTCTCCTTCCTAAGGATAGCGATACGTACTTCCGGCTTTAGCCCGGTATAGAATTAGGATATAAGAGACTTATCGTTCTATCCTAAACCTACTATAAGGCGCTAGAAGTTTGCCGTATAGTCCTTAGTAGCTATACTCTGCTTAAGCTTATATAGCTTACGCTTAGCTGTACGTTTTTTATCGCTTCCTCTAAAATATAGGTTAAGTTCTACTACGAATTTATCTATTAAGGAGAATATCTTCTTAATTATATTATCGGTAGTGCCTAGAAGGTATTTTCTAAGACGTTCCTTAAACGTAGTATAAGCGATACTACGTATATAGCTGATTATAAACGTAACTCGTTTAGACTTATCTTCGAACTTCTTCTAATTTAGGAAGAAATAAAGAAGATACTAAGTTAAAAACGTGTCTAAGTCGTCTCCTAGGCCTCTAAATACGTTAGGTATATTACCCTTACCGTTCGATAGGTTTAGTTAAGCCGGTATCCCGGGTAATAGTTATACTAGCTACTTTTCCTAGTTCTTTAGTTTATTCGATAGTAGTTCGTTAAATAATACGCTCCTCGTATCGTCGCTAAGATCGTCTTCGTTAGGGGTAAAGATCTATTCCTTAGATAAAGCTTCTAGTAGTAGCCCTAAAGGCGGTAGTAGTGCGTAGGAAGTAGAGTACGGTATAGTTAATCGAGATACTTCGCGCTTCTTCTTATTATAACCGTGCTTTACGCTTAAACTAATAGAGCTTCGTTCGTCGTGATCCCGTTTACGTAATAATCTACTGAATATAGGGTAACGATAGTCTAGTTACTAATTCTAAAGAAAGGTAGTTTAACTTTATTATAAATTAGGACTTAATATGCCTAATTCCTAGACTTATACCCCGAGGGGCTTAGAGGATAGTAACTAATAAAGTAATAAAGAGACTTTCCTAATATTCTAAGATCGTAATAGATATAATAGTCTAGTCGTGACTTCGTAAATAGAATTAAGAACTAACTTATAACGACTATATAAGAATAGTAGTTAAACTACGAAGAGTTTATATATAATAGAACGAGTATATATATAATACTCGCGTCTTAATAGTCTTAATACGAGACTTATAAGACTATTACGAGGTAGTCTTAATATGCTAAGGCTGAGACTAATCACGTGATAAGGCTGTGCCTAGAGCTTCTCACCGTGATATATGTTACCGCCGTAACACCCGGGTAGGCAAGCGTTGTCCCAACCAGGGCCGTGATGGCGAGGAACTTCATGATGGTGCCAAGATCTTGAATACAGCCAGTGAACAAGTGGTACAACAAATACAAGTAGATTGGACAAGAAGAGAACAAGGCAATTATTCGTTTGTTAACGAGAGGACGGAGTAAAAGCTACTCCAACAGTGTTAGCACACCTAACGAGCGTGATTAAAGATGTCGAACGAATGACAGACTCATTATTGAGATGGACAGCGGCTCCCCAGAATATAAGGTGAACGCTCCGACGACACCTAGACCAGACCTCGTATTCTAGGAGAATAGCCTCTGCCGTCAGCTGCTCTTCATTCGATCATCGCCCCTTTAGCCACACGCCACGCGCCGATATGCCTATTATTTGACCAGGCTGGTCACTTTTATTCTCTAAGGCGCACGCGGTCTACTCCGTATCGAAGTGGAAACATCGTGTCAGTGAGATGCATTTACCAATGTCATTTATCCTTATGGTTCGCCGCTCCAGATTTGGGCACGGAGGACCTCCGATGAATAATGAAAGGCGGCCGAAGCCCCTAAAGCGTTTCCAAACGTGGTAACTCGAATGCACACCAAGCACGAAGTCTGAGAGAGTTGAGCATTTTGAACGCCATTGTGGACCGCTCGTCGAGTGGCAGGTGGATGTCCGCTGCAAGAGCACGTTGTGGCGGCTTCAGCACGCTCTAGTCTCCAGAAATAAGATAGCCGAGATCGACCAAGGACCAATGATCCGCTCGGCAAAGTCAGCTAGAGATCTGTATCTCCAGCGAACCATGCGTGGTTTCGATGGTTGAGCAGCCAGAGCTTTTCAGTATGTCCAGCCGGTCGCCGAGGACGTCCCACAAGAAACTGCAGTCCAGCGAGCCGGCGTGGACAACGCGCTCGTTGACGCGCTACCAATGCGTGACAACTAGTACATGATGATGTGGTGGTGACAATTAGATAATGTGCTCATCGGTTGATTTGTCGTCGCGGCCCAGGCTGGTCCGTGCACGTTCCTGCATCGCGTTTCCCAAAAAAGAACCCGCGACTGGGGATGGAATTCTGCTCATATTTGCGCGTACAAGCTCGTTATCACAACGCTCATCTCTCGCGAGCTTGCAACAAGTAGTCTGCACGCTGTCTCGCCTCCTTTTCTGTGGTGTGGCTCATGTATGCATCTGATCGCTCAACTTGCATTTGGACTTGGACACCATAAGGGAGAGTCGTAAGCTGGTGTCGAAATGCAGGATCAAGCAGGACGCGTCAAAATCGATCACCTTGTTGGCTAGTAAACCCTTTCATATGTTTGCAGATTGGTCTTATTGCATACTAGATCGTCTCCGGACAACCGCTGTTTGTACGACCTCCAAGGGCTGCCACACTTGATCGCCTGAGCAAGTTTGAGCAGACTCGGACAGAGGATCTCAGGGGAGTAGAAGATCATTCGAGGCGTTGAGCAGAATACAAGCCCCTCCACATCGGAATGGACAAAGCTTGATTGTATACTCCCATCGTAGGCACTTGTATATAGTCACCATCCACGTTCTTTTCTGCGCTACGAGCTGACCTGATCCTTTTCTGCATTGCGGGTCGAGTTCATCCGCTGCGTCAAGGCTTGGACACTATAGCGTACACCGGCAAACAAGTCAATCTAAGAGGTGAGACTCATTCCAATGATAGTCTCTCACATGCTGAACAGCGAATAGCACAAACGAACGTACATCGGGCTCACCCGTTTCCTTGAGACCTAACTAGGGACAACTCCATCTTCATGGTCATGCCGAATCACCGTCTGGGACTGATAGTACTGTGCAGCGCCCTTGCCAGTGCTAAAGAACTCATGCATCAGCCCAGCTCGCTAGCGATACCATTCATCGCCATTCCGCTAGTCTCAATGGCAATCGAAGGCGAAGCAGGCGACACGAGCGATGGCCGCCTACAAAACTTGCATCGCTTGATGGCATGGCTCGCGTCTTCCAGCCTCTCGACTGTCATATGGATTGCGCTTGCTGTCTGGCTGTTCACGATGTTCGGCTCGAGCAACAAGACATCTCATCCTTCAAGAGTAAGATATCAAACATGACTTGAGTTCTCTGGGAGCTGACACAACCTAGCCACGTCGACGACGCACCTGTAGTTTCGATATGAAGGCGTCCTCGAGTTCGGCAAGACAATTCAGGCCAAAGCCTATCAGGACGCGGTCACCGATTGGGCGACGAAAATGCCGTTGAGGCGCTGCCTATCCGCTTGTGCTCCTCAAACCAGAGAGTTGAAGCAAGGAAAAGCCATGCCAGCGATCAAGCGCATTCCAACCGCGAAGTTGGGCCATGGCGAGATTTCCATGCTATGCTGCCCATGCACTTAGCCGATATAGCAACACAGAAGACTGCTCCGCCAATTCATCCAGATGTCGGGAACGTTTCTCGCACGGAACATCTACACAGGCGTAAAAGACAGCGAGATCGGTGTACATTGAGGTCGATATCGAGACGTATTGATAGAGAGACTTGTGCCCAGCGCCTCAGCACTCAGCTAGCAGAGAGATGCGGCACTTTTATGGTCGAAAATCCAGCGTGTGCTGCAAGCACCAGGACACTCATGTGCTCGGCTGAGAAGGCCTGTCACGGTGATGCAACGGCGGTCAACGGCTGAAAGCTGACGCCCGGGAATGCGTGATGTGGGAACAGTCATCTCTCGTGATGCTAAATATGTATATGCAATAGGATATATACAATTGCAAATCCAGATCCATGGTATCGTGATTCTCTCCCGGAGCAAGCAAACCGCAACATTCATGTTTCATGCGGAGTACATACTTACAAACTCCCACATCGCCCTTAAAACAGCGACGCCGCCTGCTTGTGTCTCTACCGTCCTACCTCTGCCACGATCATTCAAGTCCATCGTCTCCGTCCTGACCGGGAAATCTGGATTCTCAGGACTTTGGTGTCTCTTCTTCAGATCGGCGTGCCCGCTACTTGCAATGACCTGCTCCACTTCTTCCATTTCATTCATGCTAGGCCACTCGCCAGCCATAGGTGGAGTCAACCCTAAGCCCTCGTGCCATCCACTTCCCCATCTGTTCTCGTCACCCAATCCGCTATTCCTGTAGTCCTCGGCGCCCACTGGCATCTCCGTGATGACATCCGTAGCATTCGTCTCCCAGTTCGGCACACCCCACCACATGCCAAACTTCCCATCCGCGTTCCTCGTCCCCATCGCCGCCCTCGCATTCCAAATGACCCATGTAGCATAGTCCTTACAGCTCTGCGCGTGCAGACTATACGTTGCTCCATCCGCTGCGAAAGTCAAACCTGGCACCATGGCCCGTCGAGGCAGCGGTTCACAGAACAGCGTGAGGTGGTGCATAAAGATGCCTTTGAAGGTCTGGCCGTTCTGCGAACATGTTCCAGAAGCATCGCAGACTTCCTCCATGATACCGTTCCGTCCCAAGCCGGACCACCATCTCGTTCGCTCGGTAGGACTGCGCCAGCCTGTCGCAGCGATGGTGTTGCGCACGAGTTTGTGGCCGTCTTCAAGATACTCGATCTTGCCTGTCGACTCCCACAATGACCGCAAACCGGACAGAATGACACCCTGATTGTATGTGTACACCATCTCGTTCCTGACATCACAATTTCCCGTTCCAATGCTGCCATTGTGATTCCAGCCCGCGATGTGAAAGCCGTCCACGTAGAGACCATGCTGATTCGTCATATTGCTATTTTTCAGCCAATCATACGCTTTAACCGCATTATCCAAGAAGAAAGGATCATGCGGTTTCGTGCGCAAGTTCGCCGTGGCTTCCACAGCCTCCCCACTCTGCAGGTAGGGCGACCCGTTGCGATCACCAGGGAAGTAAAGGTACATCCCCACACTCGCAGAGATATACAACTGATTCGTGATCGCGTTCTTATACGGTTCCAGCCGCGGATTCCACGTCATGCCACCTCCGCAAAGTTGCGTACTCCACCCATTCGTCGTGATATCGTAGAACACATTCGCCCTATGCGCAAAGCTCGGCACAAACTGGTTTCCGTACCATGGCTTGCCACCCCCAATATCTGCCGTCGAAGCAGCAGGATAATGCGCCGCCGAATGCAAATCTACGAATTTGATGCCTTCCAGCCACCCGAGCACGACCCATAGCATATCGTCATACGCCTGCAACCTGATCGCGAATGCATCTTCGCCGAAGTAGTACGCCACGCTCTGCGAGAAGTATCGGTTGATCTCGTTCTCCACCTTTTCACCTTCTACTGTCGCCCATTCTGGCTGTGACGTCGAAGGCGGGAGAATGTATTCGAGGGAGCGCGTGAGCGAGAAGAGCGAAGCGGATACGAAGGTGCCTAAGACTGCGCCAGTCCAATCTATGCTCGTTGGCCACTTGCCTAGCCAGATCTGGAAGTAGTGGTTCTGCATCGTTTCGAGGGCATAGTGGAGCTCTTCAAGCGCATTGAAGGGCGGGCCATATTTCGAGGGCACGGTTCTGTTCGTGTGCGAGGGTATCGAGGCAAAGTGAGGCTCGGCGTAGAAGATCCAGAGGGACAAGATGGGACAGAGTATGAGGAGGGCGAGGAGCGTCCATTGAGCCCCTCTCCTCAGCCATGTCGTCTTCTCTTGCTCTTGCGGCGCCATTGTAGACGCCTTATTCCAATACTGAAGGCGATACAAAAGACTCAAAGACCAAAGGCGATTCCAAAAGAACCAACGACCCGCCACAGGCAATATTCACACATTCATGGCAGCAAGAGAAGTCATCGGATCTCAGCGGCGCACACGGAACAAGCACACGTCCGCACAGAAAGGGACCGTGACAGTAAAAGCACAGCAGATATACAATGAGCAGAAGTACGGTAAGAGAAGAGGAAGAAGATGACCCGCCCTCTTCCTCGACGGAGAAACTTGGCTCAGGTCATGAGGTCGCAGCTTGTTCGTTCCTGCAGACGAATCATGCTCGATCTTCCCCACAATTCTATGAGTGAGACAGGGCGAAGCTCGTTCCGGAGATGCAGGCGTTGATCACGCCTGCATTCCCGACTTGTGGGGTTGATGGATGCAATAATCACATTTGCGAATGATTGGTCAGATCATCAAGCATGGTGAATGTGGATGAACTTGAGAGTGATCAAGAGGACAGTGTCCGTGTTGCGCAAGTCAGCTGATGTTGAAGGTCGCGAGTGCGGCTAAATCTCGGCGATACAACCATAAGGAGTTAGAACACAACGGGAAGCAGCCATGTGGAGTGCAGCTGAGTGTTCGACCAACGCGGACACCTCCTCTGCATCATCAGAACATGTCAGCTGCCAGACTCCTGCAGAGGCGAGGCAGACCTATTGCGCAAGTTCTTCTTACGTGAAGCTTGTTGGCTTCGTATCTGACCATTGCAGCTGCTTAAGATGCCACACACGCAAGGTGAAGTGCTCCGGCGAACAGCCATGTTCTATGTGTCGTGATGCCAGTGCTGATTGCACTTATCCATCACGCGATCGACAAGTCAAAATAAGCCAGAGGTATATTTCCGCTCGACCCTTGATCAATGAGATGTCGCTGACCTAACAGAGGTCCTTGCAAGCTCTGATAGAGGAGAATAGCCGGCTGCGAAGTGATGGAGCCGCAGAAGAGCGACCAGAGTCCCGTGGCATCTCCGATGCCGACGACAGCAATGATACACTCCAGAACCCGCTCTTTGATGAGCGGCCATGGTTCCACACCGTGTCTGCGTCAGACATTCCCATCCACATAGGAGAAGCTGCAGATGCTGCTTTTGCAACAAGAGTCCGCCAGACACTGGCTGCAGGCTATACCAGCCATCTGCCACGAATGAGCTACGTGCCCGACGGTTCACTGATGCTACAATCAGGGACATCGATTCGATGGCCAACTCCGGCAAGAGCTCGATTTCTGATCAAAGCTGTCTTCAGCACCATCTGTCGCTTTTATCACATAGTGCGCAAGTCTACGGTGCAAGAGGACCTGGAAGGAGCCATCAAAAGCGGTGGTGACCTCGACAGGCTGACCAAAAGCAAAATGCTGGCTTTGTTCGCTCTAGGCGAGGCTTACTCCGCGAAAGCTGCAGCGTCGGAAACGAGCTTCCCTGGATTGGTCTACTTTATGCAGGCCAGAGATTTGGTCAGCGAGCCAATGGAGCGGCCGCAGTTGGATGCGGTTGAAGTTGCTCTTCTTCTTGTAGGTTGACCACTCCTACGATCGGAGCAATATGAGCTGACGAAGGTTACCGTAGGCCGTCTATTCCTTCTCGCTGAATAGGCGCCACTCAGCATACCTTTTTGCTAGCTCTGCCATCAGACACGGCCTCATCATGGGCATGCAATTGAGCATTTCAGATCACCAATTCCGCGATCCTGCAGCGAGAGAGCACCGCATACGACTATGGTGGACGACCTACATTATTGATCGCACATGCACGTCGAAGATTGGTCTTCCTGTCTCGATTGCCGACAACGATGTACAGGTAGATCGTCCCACTTCGGGCTTCTCTGAAGGTCTTAACGCCGCAGATTTTGCAGACTCTGAATATGAATCGTGTAGCATCGAATTGGCGAGAATTGCTGCACTGTCTACGGAGCGGCTTTACATTAGACGAGAACACCACCAGCCCTTCTCTCAACGTGTACAGGCGGTCTTGAAGGAGCTCGATCAATGGATGGATACCTTACCGAGCAAATTCCATCTAAGGACTAAGGATTCGTCCTCAATTCAGGAGAACCATGTCGTCTACCTTCATTTGCGATTCAACCAGGTGAGCACTCCGTTTTTCGTATCCTTCCGACACTAAACATCACAGGGCATCATCCTTGCGACACGGCCAATTCTTCTCCATGTTCTAAGCATCCACCAGCAAGCACAAGCAAACACTTCAGATTCAACTCAAGCCGTATCCAGCACGGCACAGACGTTAGCAGAGACATGCATACAATGTGCCCGTCACTCATATCAAATTGTCACGGACAATTGGGTCAGTGGCAACTTCGCAACATTCGACTACTTCCACACGCAATTCCTGTTCTCCGCAGCAACAGTCCTCGCCATCTCCAGTTTGCTCGGCGCCCAAAAGAGCGAAGATGACGAGTACAAATTCGAGAACGCGGTGGATCTGCTCAGACAGTTGGATCGGAGTGGAAGTTTTGTCGCGAAAGAGTTTTGCGAACATATTGATGCTATGTTGGAGAGTATGGGCGCTGCACGCACACCGACTCAAGCTAGGCATGAGAACAACCATGACCCCGCCGGCGGACCCACTGTATACGAATCCACGGCGAGCATGGCACTGGCAGAGCCATCAGTCAGGGACTTTTTGGCAGAGACAGACCTTGACACCCACGGCTTCGATGTCTCTTTATTCGATGGCTCACAAGCCTTGTTCTGGCCTGAGCTGGAAGGCACATGGTAGGAGAATCGGTCTCAAAACATGGCTTGTTCCGTTGACACTCAGCTACTGCTTTCGCGAATGCAAGCGTCCCATCAAGCCTTATCGAGGGTGACAGCCATTATGATTCGGTCAAATGTCACGAACGTGCAACTTGCAACTCCGCAGTGTACCAATTCTGGATCGCCCGAACATCATACCCTAGCGCCACTGTATCGAACGTCTGCAAGTGCTCCTTGCACATCGCGCCATTATTCGACAGTCGTCCAACCCACTTCCCATGTCTTCGAGCTGCAGCCACAATTTTCGCAATAGCATCGACAAAGTCGGGTTCATCGCCCATCGCAGGGACATATCCCAGAAGCGACAAAGCGAGGTCGTTCGGCCCGATGAAAACCATGTCTGCGCCTGTTAGCAAATGCCTTCCATGCGACTTGTGGACTTGCCTATCCCATGGACAGCACAGATGGCGTCGACGTTCTCGACACCCTCTCGCGTCTCGATCTGCACGCACGTAATGATCGTCTCATTTGCCGTCTTCATGTACGTCGCAATATCGACACCATGCGCGATTCCAGGAAACGCTGAACCCTGCCCTCGAAAGCCATGAGGAGGGAACGTGGATGCAGAAACCACGTCTCTGGCTTCCGCGGCCGTACTGACTTGGGGAACAACAATGCCGCTGTGGTAGACGTCAGCATTGCACTGGTTCATAGTCGATGACCAAGAAACGCACTGTGCACCAGCATCCAAAGCCCGCTTGATCAGATCTGGATGCGTCATTCGGATACGGACGAGGGGCGAAACACCCAATGCAGCAGTGGCAGCGACAGCGCTATGCATTGCATCGTCGCTGATGTGGCCGTGCTCGCAGTCGATGATAATGCCCTCATCTAATCTTTAGCTGTGACACGAGAACTTCTTGAAGGAGGCTACGGACATCAACGCCGGTTTGAGCTACTATCTGGGCTGTGCGGAAGGATGGGAGACCTAGGAAGGTCATGATGGGCTTTTCCCCAGCGCGCAGGGCATTGAGGAGGCGGAGCTTTGGGTTCCGGACGGATGTTGTTGTTGCAGTGGCGTATGACATGTTAGCTTGGAAGCAATCGTGATTGCAAGATAATTTGCAGAGCAAATTGATCGAAACGAGTAGAGTCTTGATACTGCAGGCGAAGCGGAAACTAAAGTTAACAAATTGTAGTCATCGTGAATCTCAGACCTCCCGCGCGCGGGCATGATTTCTCCGGCCGAGCGGCTTTGCAAGGAGAAAGTTAGCACATGATCGATACTGCGTTGCATAATTGAGGATAGTGGCCCAGACTTGTCGACCATGTGCGGAATTCCAAGCTAATGGAGATTCGGCCACAACGTCGTTCGCCGTGTTAGTGCGTCGGCGAAAAGTCATCTGCCCGTAATCCCCTTCCTGGTGACGTGCAAACCTTTGGTCCATACCATCGTTCAGAATTTCTGACAAGCGGGCAAGCACAAAATTGAGGTCGCTTTTCCTTGGTTCATTCTTTCATTCTTCCCGCTTGTCATGGCACTCACTTACACCACGATCTCATCGCAGGTGCAAGGCGTGCACCTCCAGCTTTCCACTGTCCACAAATTCAACGAGCATCCGCCATTTCTATTCCTTCATGGCTTCGGTTCATGTAAAGAAGATCTCGCCGATATAACCGTCAACCCGGCTCTACAACAATACGGCTATCTTGCTTTCGATGCTCCAGGCTGCGGACACTCCCACAGCTCTGACCTGAGCTCCACAGACATCCCTTTCCTGGTCGCAACAGCGGAAGCGGTCCTCTCGCACTTCAAGATAACACATTTCCATCTCATCGGGCATTCAATGGGCGGTCTCACTGCGCTCCTCCTCGCTCGTCGCGATCCAAGCCGTGTGCTGAGCTTCGTCGATATCAAAGGCAACTTGGCGCCAGAAGATTGCTTCTTGAGTCGGCAGATCTTCCAATTCCCTTCGGACGAGCCAGAAGCATTCTTGGATGCGTTCATTGATCGCACGCGCAGTATCAAGTCGTATTCCAATTCACTGTACGCGAGCACGTTACGCTCGCGGGTCCGAGCTGGGGTCGTGCGGCCTATCTTCGAATCAATGGTCCAGCTGTCCGATAACGAAGACTTGCTGGGTTGGTTCTTCAGTCTGTCGTGCCCGAAGATGTTCATGTTTGGGGAAGAGAACAAGGGGCTGTCGTATCTGCAGCGCTTGGAGGAGGGTGGCGTGGAGTTAGCGCAGATCTCTGAGAGCGGGCATTTTCCCATGTATTCGAATCCTGTAGAGATGTACCGTCGCATCGCAAAATTCTTAGACAGCATACGTTTTATTAGATAATAGATGATCATGTCCAGCCTGTTCGTTCTCACGCAATAAGTCGCAACAACGGACATGGACATATTGACTGTTCCCAGCGTTTGGTCGAGTCTACAGAGTACAATAATCTAAGGCCTTTCTTCGAGTCCACCATCAGCTATCTCCACAGACCTGCGCGATTGCCCGTGCGACGTAGTCAATGTTCCCCTCATTCAAGCCACAAATGCTCATCCTCCCCGATGGCAGAAGATAGATATGGAATTCCTCCCGCAGTCGTACCACTGCCCGCGCACTCAGCCCCGTATAACTGAACATGCCAATCTGGCTTTCAATGTAAGACCAGTCGATTCCCCTTGCGTGCTCCTCCAGCTTTCTGCGGAGAAGCCGCCTCATCGTCTTGATGCGTGAGCTCATGGTCTCCAGATCCTTCTCCCACTGACCTCTGAGCTCCTTATCGTCCAAGACTGTCTGGACAATCTGCGCTCCATAGCGTGGGGGGTTGGAATACTCTGCACGGGCCAGGCCCATGAGCTGCGACAATGCGCCCTGCGGGGATGTGTGACGAGGTACGACCAAATGCAAAGCTCCGACGCGTTCGCCATAAAGACCGAAGTTCTTCGAGAAGGATTGCGCAACGCAGAGGCCCGGACTGACAGCATTGGGACTTAAAAGCAGTTCTTCCGTGAAGTATCGGATTGCCCATGCATCGTTCTCGACGTCGCCTGTCGCGAAGCCTTGGTATGCACAGTCGAATACGACAAACAACCTCTTCCTCTTCACCACCTCCAACACTTTGGTCCACTGGGCACGCGTAAGGTCGACTCCAGTTGGGTTGTGCGCGCAGGCTTGGAAAATGACAACGTCGTTAGGACTGGCCACTTCCAACGCGGAGAGCATACCGTCGAGATCAAGCGTTCTAGTCTCTGGCTCGTAGTATGGGTAGTCGACACGGAGAACATATGTCTGAGCCCAGATCGCGTGATGATTGATCCATGTAGGCGAGGGCATGAAGACTTGAGAGGGGCGCAAATGTCGGGCGAGGAACCCAGCGGCCAGGTGATTTGCACCTGTGCCAGAGACCGTCTGGATAGAAGCGGTGTTCTTCTCGAGTTTTGTAGCAAGCTCAGAGCCGAAGGTAAGCGACCGTGCTAGCTCAATGAGTTTTGGAGAGCCTGCTATGCCCAGATATTCATGGGTTTCATCACCGGCGAGACGGGCTTTAGCCTGACATGGGCTGTTAGAACTTCGTACAAGATGTTGCAATCGTCGATGTCTGCTACAACCTTTCGCACACTTGGTAACACCCAAGGCCGTCCGTGTTCATCACGGTACGCTCCTGCGATGAGGGAGACTTTGTTTGGAAACGGATCTGCGTCGTAGTCGGCCATTAAGCCAAATGCGGCATCTGCGGGCACGACTGAGAGGTTGAGGTATTGCCCGCTCATGTTTCGGTGTCAAAGTTCTCGAGAGCGATTGGCCTCTAAGAAATGCTGTCCACAGCGAAGGGTTGTTTATACGTGGGCATATCAAAGTTCACTATGGGATGGATCATCGGACGAAGAGCGGAACTCCGAAGAATCTCTCAGCATCTGAGTTGCCCTTCCGATGGCGTCATCGACGACCACTGCGGCTTGGCTAATGTCCATGGTCTCTGTAGCGGCAGAGGTTTGCGGTATTCAATCCTGAGGTCGGTTCGGCCACTGCTCCAGAGGGCCGGTCTGTGTCGGCCAATCAGGAACGGCGGCGAATAAAGCCTAGCGCGATGCGGCATACAGCCTCGAAGCCGAAGGACTGCAGAAGAGGCCTTTCCTGGCGGTCAGGCGAAGCCATATTTAGTAGACTGCTTTGCCCCCGAGAACCACGATATTGCCCTTGAATTTCGTTTGCCGTCAATCTTCTGTTCAACAGTCTTTGGGGAAAGGTATCAAGCATGGCCTCCCCCGCCCTGCTACAACGGCTCAGCGCGCTCGACACCACTACAGTATCGGATGCCCTAGATTCTCTCGGCCTCAAGGGAGCTACATACGGCCTACGCCCACTCTGGGACTGCGCCAAGATCGTAGGACGCGCCAGCACGGTGCGCGTGGGCACGAAGACGGACGACACTCCTACAACTCACTTGATCACACCAGTCGTCGATGCAATCACAACAGACGATCGCATCCTCGTCATCTCGGGTGGTACCGACGGCGTATCATGCTGGGGCGACATCCTCGCGCACGCCTCAGTGATGAAGCGCATACGTGGGACTGTCATCGACGGCATGGCCCGCGACATCGATGGAAATCGGGAGATCGGCTTTCCAGTGTACGGCCGAGGCGTGACTATGATCAGCGCGCGCAGTCGCGTGCAGCAGGTCGAGTCGGGCGCACCTGTGAACATGTGCGGCGTGACTGTATCAGAAGACGACTATGTCATCGCGGACAATTGCGGGACCGTGTTTGTGCCAGCTTCGCGCATCACTGAGATACTCGATCTCGCTGAGCGGATCGAGCATCGTCAGGGTCTCATGGTCAAAGCCGTCCGAGCTGGTGTGCCTGTCACCAAAGTCATGCACGACACACAGTTCGAGAACATTCGCCACCAGGATGCGCCAGACACGCTTACACATTCCTCGAGATCGAGGCCCAAGCAAGCCAGCGTCGAAGATAAAGAGCTGACATCATTATTCGCTGGGTCTAGTACACCAGGAGTTTCTGACGCCCTCGACAAACTCGGCATCCCCGGTCAGGTCTTCGACATCATGCCGCTGAGCGACTACAAGAAAGTCCACGTTGGACCAGCATTCACTGTACGCTACGCACCAGCAAGCGATCCACCAGGGAGTGTGGGCGACTTTATCGACGACGTCGCAATCGGAGACTTCGTAGTCATCGACAATGGCGGCCGCACGGATTGTACAGTCTGGGGCGACATCATGACTCAGTACGCCGGCCTACGAGGTATTGCTGGCACTGTCATCCATGGTGTCTGTCGCGATGTTGATCGCGCACTGAGCGACAACTATCCACTCTTCACCGCTGGACGTTGGATGCGCACGGGTAAAGATCGGGTCCAAGTCGAGAGCGTGAATGAGACAGTCGGCATCGGCAAAGTGCGCGTTAGTCCTCGTGATATCATTGTGGCAGATGCGAACGGTGTTGTAGTAGTCCCGCGGGATCGAGCTCGCGAGGTTGCTGAAGTTGCAAGCAGGATTGAGAGGAGCGAAGAAGAGATCCGCAAGATGATCGCTGGTGGAGTCACGATCGCTGAGGCACGAAGGCAGCTAGGCTATCACACTTTGCAACGTCATGGTCAAAAATGATTGGATATTCAAACGACAGACTCTTATATGAAATTGACTTACAGCAAGAAAGTGCATGCGATCAATTTACTGGGGCAAGGGCGTTGCGAGGAGGACGGTGTAAGTCACGTGATGAACCGAGCTCTGAGAGCGGGGTCTGTGGTGGTAATACCAAGGTGGCGGCAGGATGTAGCGATTGGAATGAAGCCACATGAAGAACTGAAGCCCCTATGCGACATGCAACAACAGCAAGAAAGCCACACCTGACATAAGCGCATAGTCACAATACCAGGATCCCCACAGTAAGACACCCAGCTTCGACCGCCCCGCTGACAAACCGTCGGCGGACGAACATATCTCCCATCACAATGTCTCTGCTCCCAACACCAGAGCAGTCAGATATCTCAATGCAGCTGTATTCACAAGTAGCAATAGTGATTAACAATTCGCGTTCTCATGATCGGCGGACGAATACTCGCTTCTTAGCTCCGAGCTGTAGCATCTCCCAGGGTCGGGTACAAACAGCTTGTCTAAGCGGGGCTCAGGATGGATGTGCATGCCACTCCCACTCGTAGTGAACTAGCACGTACGGCTCACGGGAGCCTGAACGTTCCTTGACATCTTGAGTCGTGCGTGCTTCACACAAAGCTGACTTGCCAAGGTGGGTTCGGAAACAGATATATAAATTCAAACACGTTTCTCCATATCTCATTCTCACGACGACAAAACTCACGCAAAATGGCTACCTGGAAACCTGATCCCGAAGTGCAGGCCGTCTTCGAGGCGATCTTCGCAGCTGCGCCGCCTCCACCACCAGCGGCAATTGGCGACATCGAAGCGCGTCGCACAATGGTCCACGGCATGTTTACTGCCTTTGCCCCTCCCATAGCCGCTGATATTAAGACCAAAAATATCACCGTTACTGGCAGCGACGGACACTCTATCCCCTGCCGCCTATACACCAAGGAAGGCGCGCCTACTAACGGACCTGGCGTTGTCTACCTGCACGGCGGCGGCTACATCGCTGGTGGTGAGAGCAATGGTGGACTGGATCTGTACGCACCGTTCATCTCGAAGTATGTCGGTGCTACGGGGGTGCCGTTCTTGCAGCCAGATTATAGACTCGCGCCCGAGGCGCAGTACCCTACTAACGTGGATGACGCACACAAAGCACTTCTGTACTTCTTTGAGCATGCGGAGGAGTTGGGTGTGGATCCCAAGCGTATCGCTGTGATGGGTGATTCAGGTGGTGGCGGTCTTGCTGCATGCCTCGTGGTGAGTCAAATAATATGATGGCGATCATGCATTTTGTTTACAATTGCGCGCAGCATTACAACCTCGAGAAGAATGGTCCACAGCTCGCAAAGCAGATCTTAGTTTACCCCATGTTGGACGATCGCAACACCAAGCCAATTCAATACATCGAAGAAATCGCCACCTGGAAGTCCGGGGACAACGAGACAGGCTGGAAAGCAATTCTCGGCGACAAGTGCGGCGCTTCTGATATCAAGCCATCAGCTGCACCGGCACGCATGACTGATGTGACTGGGCAGCCACCAGCATACATCGACACTGGCGAGCTCGATATCTTTAGGGACGAGGATATCGACTATGCGAAGAAGCTTGTGCAGGGCGGTGTGAGCTGCGAGTTGCATATTTATCCTGGTTGTGTGCATGGTTTTGAGGTTGCCGCACCAACGGCGCAGGTCACGCAGAAGGCGATGCAAAACCGGTACGATGCAATCAGATCGATCGCCGCGGTGGATAGTGGGAAGCAGAAGCTGTGAGCGTAACACTCTTACCTTGTTCAAGCAATCAATCATAGATGAAGCAAATTTCAAGTCTGCGAATGAACATCAGCACTGCCTTCGTAGCATCCCCATGATCATGGCACTCACCATGAGTTCGATCGTGAATGCCGACTTGCTTCATGCAAGTCGACCATCTTTTCAATTTTTGGCGTTGCCCTTCGGTCCGTAATGCCAGTTTCTGTGCCATGCCCGTTAATGAGCTTTCAGTGTTTGGCCCCTTTTGTGCATGTAATCGTTCGTGCGTATTTGTGTTGTTGAAGTTCGTTCAGTCGCGGTCGCGGTCGTCCTCGTCGTCGCGATCTCGTCGCCTCTCATCGCCCGGACTCCTGCTCCTATTCCTTCCTCCACCTCTTCCGCCTCTGCTCTCACGCCCGCCACCCCGTCCACCACGATTGCCCTGTCCGCCGCGCTCTTCAGGCCTGACGAACGCATAGTCCACCGTGATGGTCTGATCAAGCAGCTTAGTGTCATTCGCGCCCTCGATCGCCGCCTTCGCCTCGTCCAGCGTCGCGTACTCAATGAGCACGTAGCCCTATCGCAATGCTCCGTCAGCCCTGCCTCCCTGTGGCACACCAACGCGCACGCACCTTCACGTAACCCGTCCGCCTGTCCAAGTTGAGGTGCAAGTTCTTGATCTCACCCCACTCCCCAAACAAGTCCTGGATGTCCTCCTCACTGGCCTCCTCATGCACATTCGTCACGATGATGATCCATCCTTCAATCGAGCGCACAGCGGTAGCGCCAGCGTGGGTGCGCGGATCGTTGGTCGAGGACTTGCGCGGTGCATCGTCTATGTCCATGGTTTCCGACATCTTTGCGGTGGTGGTGTTGTTGATTGATTCGTGTGTAGACTGCTCCAAGCACCTGAAAAGTGAAAGTGGGTCGGCGCACGGGCCCACGACGATCAGTCCAGCCTTGCATACGAGAGTGGGCACCGGCACCAGCTAGGCGTCGGAAGACGCACCCAAGAAGCTAAAGACCGTGATGGAAAGGTATGCCTCGTATTCTGAAGCCACAATGCCCAGTGTCCGGAAGTCTTTAAGAGCCGATCGTGCATGCGATTGTCGTCCGCTCTTTCGTGCCCTTTTCTTATCTTATCAGATCGGATCAACACTGTAATGCCGGCATCTTCAACACCTCCAGCAACTGTTGCGGTACTAGGCTGCGGTACGTTCTTTCCATCAAACATATTTTGTGCTGCAATTGACATTGTTACGAGGCGCACTTGGTCTGGTTGCCATCAAAAACTTAATCGAGGAAGGGTTCGATGTGACAGGATTCGACCGCAATGACTACCCTGGTGGTCTATGGAAGTACACAGAGGACGAGAAGACATCAGTCTTGAAGTGTATGCACAACGTACGAATCTTAGGATACATACTCATTTTCGTAGCGACCATCGTCAATATCTCGAAAGAGCGAGTATGAGTCAAGGAAATCCGCAGACCAAGGAGTTATACTGATATTACCAGGGATGCTTCACAGACTTCCCTTTCCCTGACGGTACAGTCACGGACGGCTATAGACTTAATCCGTGTCTAATCAAAAGATCTGAGCAGAGACGAGCAGCTACCCGACCGCTGCCGAAGTCCACGAATACCTGCTCGCTTACTGCAAGCACTTCAACTTGGAACCTCATTTCCGCTTGGGCACCGAAGTCATCTCCATAACCCGACATGACGCAAACCAGCAATGGGTGCTTCACCTCAAAGATGGATCAACTGCGAACTTCGATAAAGTAGTGTGGTCCACGGGTACGAATGCCACGCCGAAGATACCGAAGACGCCTGGAGTCGAGAAGTTCGAAGGCCGGGTCTTGCATTCGCAAGCTTTCAAAAGGTATGACAAGATCCTCCACAATAACTTTGAGCGTCTCACTAATTGTAGATGATCAGACCATCTGATTTCAGTGGGAAGTCAGTACTCGTAGTCGGCTTCGCGAACACAGCAGCAGACACGGCGACACAGCTCGCGAGCCATGCAAAGAACGTCTACATTGCCCACGACAAAGGCAATATCATTGTGAGTATTCTCTTAAGTACATTAGATGGCGTTGCGACTGACCACGTGCTTGCGAAGATGCCACGCCACGTCAATGGCAAAGCAATCGACCACAGCCTGACCATGCGCATCATGTACATCCAGGAGTTCCTCACGCACTACTTCCCCGCCACGGCAGAGAAGATGTTCAACTCCATGGCCAAAGGTCTGCAAGACAAGGCGTTCACGCTCAAGCCAGAGTGGAAGTTCTCCCCTGCTCCATCATTGAAGCAGTCTGTCCCGATCGTCTCAGATGATCTGGTCCCATGTCTTGAAGCTGGTACCGTCAAGTCAGTCGCGGGACTCAAGGAGATCACAGGCGCGAAGACCGTGCTTCTTTCCAATGGGACTTCCTTGGAAGTAGACACCATAATCTACTGCACCGGCTACCATGCCGACTTCAGCGCCCTCGATTCGGCCTATGACCCGACCAAAGCCACCACACCGGCCTGGAGCGCTGCTCCCGGGTCGAATGACAAGCCGCTTCCTCGTCTCTACCAAAACGTCTTCTCCCTTGTGGCACCGAACTCTCTCGCTTTCCTCGGGGCCGCAGCGTTTCCCAGTCCCGCTTTCCAACTCTACGACTTAGCCACGATGGCCATTGCTCAAGTGTGGAAAGGTGCATCTCCACTGCCCACGCAGCGAGAGATGGAGAAGGCGGTGGATGCGCATCACGAGTGGGTGGTCAGCCTGGCGCAGAAGGGGAGTGTGTATCCTGGCATCGTGCAGCCTGGCCCGTGGATGCGATGGGTAAACGATACAGCTGGAACGGGCGTCAGTGAGAACTTGGGGTACGGCATGAAGGGATGGGGTTTCTGGTGGAAAGATAGCGCGTTCTGTAAGATGTGTCTGGATGGAATTCAGAGCCCGCATATCTATCGTGTTTTTGATGGGAAGAGGAAGAAGTGGGAGGGCGCACGGGATGCTATTGAGAAGGTCAATCGCAAGAAGTGAGCTTGTGAAGGTTGATCAAACTCTGCTTATCCATACTCTACAAATCCCACCCTAGTTACACATCAATCCATATCCACACAACCACCCACCAGGATATCTCAACATCACACCACCAAACGCCCATCATCCTGAACTTCGTCTATCGTCTTCCATGATTTTCATGACTCGTAATGCGCATCTACTGTGGCGGGAGCACAGGGAACGTGGTAGCAACCTCCTTCTCCCAGCTCATCTTGTCCTTGCCGTAGATCTCAGCCGCGGCATCGAAATTCTTGCCCTCGTCCAGCAGGACTGTGCGCAGGATGATCTTGTCTGGCATGACGGTCTGCTGGTGGTATGGGTGCGAGGTGCAGTTGGGGCAGTAGTAGCAGTTGACGTCGTTGCCTGCTCGCATGTTAGTTCCTGGAGAATGCAGATTTAGGAGGTGGGTGGAAACATACCGGAGTCACCCTTGTATGTGAACTTCTTGAGCGCATCGCCGCCCTTGGTGAACTTGATCGCATCGGCTGGCACGATTTGGTTGAGTGTGAAAGCACCGCCGGAGAGGATCTTGCAGGTGTCACAGTGGCAGAGGATGGAGTTGGCTTGGTCCTTCTCGAGCTTGACCTCCCAGGTCGTCTGGCCGCAGAGGCATTTGCCATTGTAAGTCGTCATATTGGTTGGTGTAGGAGCAGGTGTGTTGCGCGAGTGTGGGTTTGGTGAGAGGTGATTCGAGGACTATCGAATTTCTGTGGAGCTGTGTGAAGTGAAGTGAGTAAAGCAGTAATTGAGGACGTCAAGGCGACCTTAAATACTATTTCGGCCCGTTGACACTATAGCAGAGAAGAGGGGATCTTCGCATCGATGGAAACGTTCCACATTAGCTTCGAATCAACATCCAGAAGAGCCGTTCGGGACCTTCGCAAAGATTCCACATATTCAAGGCGGCCAAATTTTTTGATAAGCAAAAGATCCAGATCTGCAGGTCGCACTACTGATCGCTGCTTCCATAATTGCTTGGTCGGCTATTATGCGTTCTGCACTTTGTGCTTCCAAATCTTTTTTTTTGCTTCGCGTGGCCTCGAGACGTCTCATGTCGGGGCGCTTGCTTGCCTTGCCGGAAGCGTCATCGTCATAGGTATGTGGGGTAGGTCCGCGCAGTAGTACCTGCATGAGGCGAAAGTGTCATTCGCAATTGCCCCTCCAATAACCATAATTCTGCTGAGCAGTATCAGTGCACCCCAAATCTTGAAAAGGATGATGCTTGTCCGAAGAGAAATCTGTACCACACCGCTCTTCACTCAATTTGTATGTGCCTTCTTCGAGGAAGAATGCGCAGCTGTGTGCGGATATGCAGACCCTGTTTGGGAATGGCACCTGCATCCAACGCACCTTCCCAACTTCCGGGGAGCTCTCAATACGTGATGATATCAGCGTGATTCCAAATACCACGCTTTCTCAAATTCTGCCAATTGCCGCGCCTCTTGAACGATCTTCCAGTGAGCATGCATCGCGTGCATATCGCATACTGCACTGTCCGGGATTTGAGACCCTACAAAGCTGCTATTGTGGGACGGACCGTCGTCCGAGAGAGCACCGGAGCGTATCCGTGGGCTGGAGATTGTGGACTCAGCTCTTTTGCTCGCCTTTGCGACTTCAGGTTGCCTGAATGCGCTGCGTGTCATTTGTAAGATTTGCTGTCGACGTCTGTGCAAGCGATCGTGACACCTCCGCGGATGCGATTTCGTCCCCTTCGCGAGCGTGTTATACTGGCACTGCGCAAGCTGTAGACATGCTCTTTTCATTACTTTTAGCCCTACTTCATACACTCGGGTATTCGTCACCTCGTTCTACATATTGCATATCATCGTCTCTTCGCGCCGTGCTCGCTTCGTCTACGACAGAGGTGGGAACTTGCGCAGGAAGCTGTGAATTCAGCGCGTCAGCCATCAAATGCTGATTCATACAGGAGTTGATGAAACTTACTGGCTTGGGCACTCATAGCCACCTGGATTCTTGTCCAAGTACAGCTGGTGGTACGTCTCTGCGTCCCACCACTTACCCGCAGGCAAAATCTCTGTGACCACCTTGCCGTCCTTCCACCACTGCTTCTGGACTTGTTCCGTGATCGTCCGTGCTTCCTTCTCTTGCTCTTCGTTGTGATAGAAAATGCCGCTGCGGTACTGGCTGCCCATGTCGGGGCCTTGTCTGTTCGCAGTTGTCGGGTCGTGCATCTTGTAGAAGTACTCGATGAGGGTGCGGTAGGAGACCTTCTCGGGGTCAAAGACAACCTGAAGTGCCTCGGCGTCTATGGCATGTCAGTTTGAGCTCCTCAACTCTTACTTGATGGATCGTGATAACTCACGTCCTGTCCTGCCGCTGCACACGGCCCTGTAGCTGGGGCTTTCAGTATCGCCACCGATATAGCCAACTCGTGCATCAATCAGGCCCTTCCCACCGAAATCCTTCCTATACATATGTTCCACGCCCCAAAAGCATCCTGCCGCCACCGTAGCCAACTGCGCGCCCTGAGGTACATTCATAGCTGCAAGCGGAGCGGAACTCGAGAACGGGCGTAGCAACTGCGTGAGGAACGATGGCATAGAGAAGAGTACAACAGCCGCTGAAAGTGCAAAGACCAGAGATTTGTATGAAGCAATCTTGAAGATTTCAAGGGTTTATGTGTGATCAAGTGAAGTCGAGATAGAGACACTTGCGATTTCCATACATTTCTCCGCTCTGCGATGCATGACGCGACCTCGGGACCAATTGGCTTCGCCACTTGCGCCATCACGGTAGGTGAAGCTCAGTAATCATTCCTCTTCGATCCTTCACAGCCGCGCTGGCGGGTCATTCAAGAACCGCAGTGCTGTATTTGAGATGTCGACGGATCTTTTGGATCGCGTTCCTGCAGGCTGAGCCTCGATTTGGTGGTTGTATGGCCGGATCGGGGCATACAGCACGCTCTCCGTTTGCGGTGGTTGAGTACGAAAATTTTGGTGATTAGGAACATATTTTTGACTTTCATTCAATGACATTCATTTGGTGCCATTCTCAAATCCTGCATCGGATGCTACTGTCCGCAGCCATCAGCACTAACATCGTAGAGATCGACGACCGCTTTAGCAATGCCACCTTCATTCTCGGAAGCGGAATATTGGGACAAGCGATTCACGGAGAACACCGAAGCATTCGACTGGCTGCTACCTGAGAAATGTTTTGACGATGAGATCGATCAACTTCGCGGAGCACGAGGCGTGGACACTGGCTATGAAGTGCTGCATATCGGATCCGGCACGTCCATGCTATCATTCCATCTAAGCCGTATCGTGCCGCCAGGAAGTGCAATTCGTCATGTGGACTTCTCACAAGAGGGCATCGAGTGGGGCCGCAGAAAGGAGAAAGAGATCTGCACAGATCTGAACACGAAGACGACGATGACCTGGCAACAGGTCGCATTACTATCACCGCAATCTCTACTCGCTGCTGTAAAGCCTCATTCCACAAACCTCATAATTGACAAGAGCACGTCCGACGCGGTATCCTGTGGACCAGATGTGATTGTTCATCCGAGTCAACTCGAAAGACCAGATGAGATTCCCACGAAAGTCCATCCTCTACACATCCTAGCACTCAATCTCGCCATCATAGCCAGGCCCGGAGCTCGTTGGCTCTGTCTCTCATATTCTAAGGAGCGCTTTCCCTGGATACCAATGCTGTTTGCACCGCACCATGATCCCTTGCCCGATGGTGTGCCGTGTCCAGGCACATACTGGAAACTCTTGCTGAAGAAGGAAATCCAGACCGAGGAGGAGGTGCAGGAGAAATACAGGAAGTTCGCTGGGGATGGCGTGCACAGGATGGTGAATACGCATTACATGTACGTGCTTGAGAGGACGGAGGAGGTGCTGGAGGTTGAGCGCATGATGGAGCTATTAGGGCGTGAAGGTGATGGACGATGATGATCTTGTCGCACAAAATGCCGACTTGCTCAACATCTTCCTCAGTGGTCAAAGCAAATGGAGCGAACGCTCCGTTTGTCCAGCACTGGCAATCAGCGACACAGCCAAAAGCGACGAAGGACGACAATGGGGAACACGCGAAGACGATCCGGCCATCGTTACACGACATGAGATTTTGGACGCCTAGCAAGGCCATTAGGTAACATTACTTTTGGACTCCCTGCATGAGCCGCCTCATAGCCGAGCAAAGGTAATACAAGCAGGTACAGCAGGTGTTTGTCTCCCCTGCTCGATTCTGCAAGCCAGATCGACGCAACCCTCAAACCGACTCCTGCTTGATAACAGCACCAGCTGTAGCTTGCTCACTTCGTTCCTCCTCTCTCGCACCGATCCCAGTCTTCACCACCTCATGCTCGCGCGACAACTTCGCCCTACGAATCCCAAAGCTCACCAGCAAACCCAGGAACGACGCAACGGTGTACAAGATCCACATCTTGCTGAAACTCTCCGTCTTGGCCTGTCGCACGACAGCATCCCAAGCAGCGACCTTAGTTGCATTCTCCACCACGATCGCGGATCCCTTCGCCAGCTGCTCAGCTTCCTCTCGCGGCACACCCGCGGCAAGAAATGAGCCCAGATGTCCTTGCATCGCACCTTGGAAGATGACCTGGCCTAGCACGACTCCGAAGGCACCTGCGAGCATGCGGATGAAGCCGAAGGTTGCGGTACCGGCGGCGATGTCTTTGGGTTGCAAGCGTGTCTGCAGTGCGATGAGTGGAGCGTGGAAGTTGGGTCCGAAGCCGATGCCGATAATGACTAGGAAGCAGATGATTCGTGGCCAGCTTGTGAAGGACGGCAGACTGATGCACAAACCGAGGCCGATGGTCATGAGGAGGAGACCGCCACGAAGGAGCTCTAGGTAGTGTCCCGTCTTGTGCATGAGGAAACCGGCGGCTGCTGAGAAGACGGCAAGTGGGATGGCGAGCGCAAGCATCCAGACACCAGATCGGAGAGGAGAGGCACCAAGCACGGTCTGAAAGTAGAGAGGGACAAAGTAGGCGACCGCGTTGAAGACGAAGGCGTCGAAGAAGCAGACTGCGAGAGCTGAGAGGTTGTTGATGTGGCGAAAGATGCTGAAAGGCATGATCGGCGAGGGCGAGAGCTTGAACTGCGTGACGAAGAAGATGCCGAACGTGATGAGTCCGAACACAATCAGGCAGATGACCATGGCGGAATTCCAAGGATACTGTACGCCGCCGTACTGAAGCCCAAGAAGTAGCATGACTGTTGCGCCTGCGACTGTCGCGCTTCCAAGCCAATCAATCGATCGCAGTCCTTCCATGAGTGGTGTCCGCGGATTATGCACGTCCAGCCAGATCAACAGCACAAGCGCGGCCGCGCCATCGATTGGCAGGTTGATCCAGAAGCACCATCGCCACGTCAATTTCTCGGCGAAGACACCGCCTAGCACAGGGCCGAGAGCACTTGCGATGGCCCACACGGCACCAATAATGCCATAGAAGAGACTTCGTTCCCTGCTCAGATGAGTAATGTGCCCATCGCTCTTCTAAGCGGACTCACCTCAAGCTGAAGAAATCGCCCACGCAGATGTTCACCAAAATCACAATGCCGCCACCGCCCAGACCTTGCACAGCTCGACCCGCGATCAGCATGTGCAAGCTCACTGCCAAAGCCGAGATCAGGCTTCCAACAAGGAAAACCGCATTTGCCAGAAACAAGATCGGCTTCCTTCCAAACACATCCGAGATCTTGCCCCAAAACGGCACGGATGCTGCGTTCGTCAGCAGATAAGAAGAACCAACCCAAGCATATCCCGCATCAGAGATGTCGAACACTTGGGCGATACTGGGAAGTGCGGTAGTAATGAGGACGGTGTCGAGAGCGGCGAGGAATATGGCTATGCAGAGTGCAGACACCACGGCGATGGTCTTGCCGGTGCTACGTCGCGGTGTTGAGCTCGTTGTGTCTAGAGATCTCTGGTCCATTGTGGGGTGTTTCTCGTCCACACTGGTGGTGTCCACGGACGCTGAAGCTGATGTTGAGGTCGCCATAGTGTTGGATTTCGTGTTGTTAGGTGCAGAAGACAGAATCGGATGACTCGCTATCTGTTCTCTTGTCACCGCCCAGTCACCAAGAGCTTGCTAGAACAGCAGCAGGCCGATGGTGGCTTCCCAAGCAACCGTCCGTAGCTTGGTGAATCACGCTTCTGCGCCTACGCGTCCTAAATCAGCCCGTTTGCTACGTGGTCAGTGTCTCGCAACCGTGCCGCCTCGCTCCGTCGGCAACATGAAGTCAAAAACTCGAGAATTTCGTATTTGTGTGGTCTCTTATCTCGCAGGCGCAGCTAATGTTTTGGTCCCGCTGTTTGCACCTCTTGAATATAAGGTTCGGGGTCGGTACCCCCCATCCGACCTCAAGGATTACGCAACAATTCATCACAGCATCCAGTCCAGGTCAGGTCCGCACAACCGCGCAAACACAAAGCTGGAATCAATTGCTGATGATGGTTCGGGAGCAGGGACAGGGCTTCCATCGTGCATATCAAACTGGCATAACTTCAGCGCACAAACTGCACGAAACAGCCTTGCCTCCGCATTTGCCCATCTCGCTCCGCAGACTTTTCATCGTGTGGACGGCGGCAGAACGCATTGAATTGGTCATATCAGCAGGGAGCAGGATATGATCAGAGCCGAATTGATGGGTGGAAGGGATACAGACAGCGGATGGTTGCGGTCGTTGCGCGACGGGATGATAGATATTGTATTGCGCGCACGGACCTTCAGATGTGGTACAGAATTCTTGTAAGGCAGTGTCGCACGGAAGGGTGCTACCATGATTGCTGCAAGTGGGTATAAGCCAACTTGAAGCGATCTGCCTGAGTAGCAACTATAAGCTAAGCTTCCAGCTACTGTGATTCTCAACAAGTCCGCAAGCTCTGATTGTGACTGCTTGTATGAAGATTTCCAGGATATGCTCCGAACCAGGTGGTCGGGAAGCTGCTCGACAGACGTCGAAGCTATCCCGTCGCCTCGAGTGCTTGTGGGCGTAGTTTAAGGGAGTGTATTCATATAATTGTTTCGAAGGGGGCAGATTTGACAGCTGAAAGACAGTCGCCACATGTCGACCAAAGACGGCCTGGTGGAGAATGTTCGTTTTGGTGCGACCTAACCTCAACCGTGGCCGCCATGGGGCCACAAAAACGGTAACAGGAGTCTCCCACGAGTTAGGCTGGTTTCAATCTGTATTTGAGTGATCTCGCTATTGCCAATGCAGTCTGAATTGGATGAAGATGCCGCTGCGCCATTGTCAATTGAGTCTTTGTGGGAACTGTCTCCCATGTCGAGCCCTTCAAACCGGACGAATGATCCTCATGGACCAGACTAGCCTGCTGTTCCGGACCCCAGAAAGCGGCCCGGAGCGCCGTATCGTCTTCTCGCTTTCTTATGATTGGGACCAGTGCCTTTCCCAGGATATCAGCCATTGTTTTGAGACATTCAAGCACTAGTCCACCCATACGCGAAGTGATGCTGTCATCCAGCCGAGGAAAAGCAACTAACTCCGATCAAGCAACCTTGTCTGCTCGCAGCCTAGTACCCCAGGTCTGGCATCTCCGATTCTGCACGTCCATATTGAGGCCCTGTGTACATGTAGATCAGACGGGACAAGGTATGCTGCAGGATCGTGATGGCATGCCGAACCGTGCGCAAGATCATTCGATGCAGCGGGTCATCGGGAGCAAGAGTCCATGCCATCTGATTTGCTCCACGTTTCAATGAGTGCTGATGATGTGGACTCAACAGACGCATGTACTGGTGGTGTATCGGTGGCGAGCTGAACGCAGGCATCAGCTTTTCGATGGCAATAGTACTTACGCTAGTCCCCATGCACGGGATGGACATGGATGCAGCAGCCCTGTGCGAAGGCCATATAACCGTTCTGCAGTCAAGCGAACGGCCCTCGCTTTGCTGGCCAGCCATTCAAGACTGTCAATGCACTGTGAGTTGACCAGACACTGTTCGAAGCTTGTTTCGAAGTTGCGCACGCCACGGGGCTCTGAAGCTTAGCCTGATGTCCATGCTTGACTGTTCAGGTGCTTCCTTCGGCCAGGCATGCATCGACATAGAGGGCATCATGAAGCAGGAAGTTCTGAGTGTCAGCGATCAGTGGCGGCCCGTGAATTTGCGAGGTTGGGGGAGGGCATGCGTTATCGATATGAGGAGTTGGTCCGTGCGCATCCGCTCAAAATGTTGCACCAGTCTTCAATCACATCACATGAGCATCACACGCCAAAATGACAGAAACTGCCCCAATGTCTTTCCCGGCTGATGTGTTCGCTGCGTTGACGCCTGTGCCATACTTACTGGCTCACCTCACGCCCTCTAACACCAAAGTGCCATCGTTACGAGCCAATGGCAGAAGACCGAATCAGTACCGTACTCCGAATGTGAACACAAGTTCACTCACGCATTGCAATGGCAGCGCTGTAGTACGTCTAGGCGATACGTCGGTGGTGTGCGGTGTACGAGGCGAGATCTTGCTCTCAAAGGATATCCCAAATCCGCCCAAAATCGAGCTTCCCGAGGACGAGACAATGAGCGACGATGACGAAGATGAAGAGGATGCAGAAGAATTGTCATCGCTGAACGTGCTTGTTCCCAATATCGAGTTCGCAACCGGCTGTTCTCCAGCACATATACCTGGCAATCCACCGTCTTCTCTTGCACAGTCCTTGTCGCAACGAGTCCTTTCATTGTTACAATCAACCAAGCTCGTGCGCGCCTCAGACTTGCGGATACTTCACCGTCCGCCGAAACAAGAGGATGACGAACCGGATATCGTCCCACCACTTGAGGTCGCTGCGTACTGGACGCTCTACATCGACATTCTGTTCATATCGCTCGACGGCAATCCCTTCGATGCTGCATGGTGCGCTCTACTGGCCGCCCTGGAGAATACACGATTACCCGGAGCCTTGTGGGACGCCGATGCCGAATCGATACTGTGCTCAGACAAAGGCGAAGAAGCCAGATCATTAAGCTTACGAGGGCTGCCCGTTCCAGCCACATTCGCTGTTTTCGAGCCTGGAAGAGAGAAGGGCGTGAGGGAGGAGAGGACTTGGGCTCTGGTGGATCCCGATACTCTAGAGGAGACACTCTGCGGAGAGGCAGTCACTGTCGTCGTCGATTGCACGAGCGGGAAGACTAGAGTCAAGAGGATCGAGAAAGCTGGCGGGACTGTTGTGGATGGCAAGGCTTTGCAGGAATGTGTAGAGATCACAGGAAAGAGATGGGGAGAGTGGAGTGGACTCCTGCAAGCTTGAGTGCTTCCTGAGTTGCTCATGTTGGCGCTTGATGAGGACTTGTATTAACATTGGAGCATAGATTAGAGAAAGGAATGGCGGGTTGATCATGGGTAAGTAATACTCCATGCTGCGAAGAAGCTAGCTATAATACATGGCACCGATATGACAGCGGGCACGTTCGCGAACCTATGAACCCATCTGGATTGCTCTGTGTGATGTTGTCAGTTGATGCATTATGAGATCTAACAGAACGCTCACCTCTTGGTCATCCACTCTCCGGCAGTATAGACGGTGTTCTCGTCGTCACCCACGGAGACCTTTCCACCAACCTTGACGTGGTCACCTTTATCGAAGTCTCCAACTGGTTTCATCAAGCTATCATTGCACGGCCGGACGAAGTAGACGATGCTGTATCGATCGAGTTCTTGTTGCGCACCAGGACTGCCGCAAAGATCAGCCGAGCAAATTGAGCTGCTTTTTAACATTCGTCCTACCTTGGTACCACTCGGTGCTTAGCAGACTTCAGAGCCCCGTTCGTGAACTTGACCATTGCGTCACCGAGGTTGATGATCGCTTTGCCAGCTTCTGGCTTGACCCATTCCCACTCTCCCAAGCGGTCAGCATGCCTTGACTGGATCTGAAGTCCTCCTAGCCAATTGAAGAGAATGGTGACTGTGCCAAAGTCGGTGTGAGACGGCAGACCAATCGCATTCTTGTCGGTGGCGTGGGGGAACTTGTGAGTCAACCGCGCATGATCTCCAGCAGGCTTTGAGAACGTGTTCAAGTCTACAAATGTCTCTGTAGGAAGATGTAGCGCGTTGGCTAATGTCCGCAGAACGATCATGCCGCACTCGTGAGCATCCTTCGTGAAGTCCTTCAGCAAGGGCTTGGCTTCTTCGATCTCAGGAGGATAGTCTCGTGATGGCGCAAAGCCGTGCATATGGTCCTTCGATATATTCCAGAACTCCGTTGTGTCAGGTCTAGCCTCTTTGTCCGTCTTCTTTACTGTGCCAGCAGCCTTGTAGCCGAACATCGACACGCCCTTCTGCAAGTGCCATTCATTCTGCTTCTCTGGTTCTCTTGCTGCGAATGACTTCTTCGCAAGTTCGAGGCAGCCCTCAGCTTCATCAATGAGTCTCTGACCCTCTGTTGAATCTCTCAGATCCAGATAAAAGAACCCGAAGGTCTGGCATGCTTCCAATACTCGTCTGCCTTCGTCTTTGTCACCGGCGAGTAACTTCTTGGATGAGATCTCAGCTATAGGTGCTGTGTGAAGATCATCTGGGAATGGAGGAAGGGCATCCATCGTAGCCTGAGCCATGTCGGTTGAGTGTGTGGGTTCGTTGATGTTTCTGTGAGTAGGAAGAGAAGATCAAATGTCAGATGCTATAGCCGAAATCCTCGTTTTGATAATTCAGTATCTCTTCTTTCTCCTCGAATTGAGGTCAAATTATATCATGTATGCATGGCCATGTTGCGGCGGAAGATGTGCGCAACATTTCCGCGCAATGCGGGGTGAGAGAAGAGGGTCTGGGGTAACGAAATAGCTGGAACTGGCCACTAAAGTGAGAACTTGTCTCACTTGTTCTACGTCCACAGGTACGAGTGGTTTCGTCTGGAGCTTGATGGAGGTTCGGTATTTCTACAAGCAAAATGCCGGGTCTTGAAGCAGAACACGTGAGAAGTGTTACCCGCCATGTCAAGCGACCAATGGAAATGCTGACGTCTGCAAACACGCGAAGTGAATAAGAAAAGAACAAGACTGACCTCTTCCAACTTGCTCTATGCAAGTCTATACACTTCAAATTGCTAGAAGGCGATTGTGTGTAGCATGCCACCACGTTGGCCACGGACTTCACAAGTTCATGCTCAAAGACCGGTCCAGTAACCTGGCCTGACCTGCTCGCGTAATGGAAGAAGGAACGCAAGACGTATGTGTCTGATCTGACGCTTATCAAGGCGACACGTCGAAGGAGTGGAATGCTTTGACCGTAGGTACCTCCGTGCTTTAGAACCAATGCTGCAATCGGCGCTGCAGTTTCCAGGTTCCTGCTCTGCATCTGCTGGCTGTAGCGGTTGCGGTGAAGGGGTAGGACGTCGGCGATATGATTCCAGATTATGAAGCGGGATTAGTGCATTTGCTGTTCCTGTCGGACAATAATGCAGTAGTGCTCGAAGAAGCATTTGTGGCAGCTGCGATATTTGAAGTCGGCCCTTCTCCCTGGTACTGTGCTGAAAGCCATGCCCACGCGAGCGTAGTCTCGATATTCTCATGATGCCGCTAGGAGATTCCCGTTCTCAAGAGATCAAGCCCAGATCGGTGGGCCCGCGTTTGAAGGACAACCTCATGGTAAGCGCATCCTGGTCGTAGACTTAGGTTTGTCGGGATATCAGGCATCAAAGTATGCAATCTAAGGTGGAGTTTTGCGCAATGACTTCGTAAGATCAGTCCACTCGCGCAGATTCGGTATGCTTTAGGAACGTGCCAGCGAAGGATTCGGGCGTGCAGCGCGCAGATTATGCCGCGGCTTCCTTGACAGACCTCAGAGCCGCCATCCTTCAAGACGCCGATCTTGGAGGCTCCCAGCGGTTGCGGCATCATTTCGAGGTCCAGATTATTTCCTGGGCATTCTACGGTATTCCCAGGTCAAGATATCAGCCGCTGGAAACTAGTGCTCTAAAAGTCAATCTAGATCATATGATAATTCATTAGTGACGCATTTTCGCAGACTACTACGATTTTAGTGCGAAACTTTCAGCTGGTTTCATGGTAGTGGGAACGGCTCAGGCCGCAGCGGAGATGTGGAGCATAGTCTCCATAAGCTGACTCGCAAGCAATTTTGTGCAAGGAAGCGTGTCAACAGGAGATGTGGGCACTGCTTCATATTTGACAGCGATGCCTTGTCAAAGAGAGGAGCCGGAACATCGGCGAGAAATCGCGTAGCAGTGCGGCGATCCCACGGGACGGGCCAGCTATGCATGCGATACAGGCTGCTTCCCAATTTAGGGCTGGAGCATGCGCGACTCATGCCGCAACTCGGTAGATAGTTGGCAACTTGGCGTCGTGCTTTGGTGCCCTATTCTTGCGAAAACGAGTTCAAAGTGATTCGTGGAAAGCTGTGGTGGTTGTTTCTTTAGCGCAGAGTGGCGTGTGGGTATCTTGAGAGAAGCTTCAAAAGGCGAGTGTAGCAGAGACCTTTCAAGTTAGCCTGAATGCACAGCATGCCGTTAGCGCTGTGACTGGCGACGGCCTCGATCGCGCTGCCGCCAATGGAGCTCAGATGATGCCTATCACCAAGCTCCAAGAGCTTTGCTCAAAGGGTCAGGAAGCATACATCAGTGATCGGCCACAGAAAGTTGTCATTCTCGATACCAAGCGCTAACAAAAATGAGCCTCAAAAGATGAAAGTCCTTTTCCTGATCCTGCAAGCCCATATCTAGACCATTAAAAAGACTACATCTTGCGCAGAGTCGAGGGCCAACCCCAAATTGCCCGAACAAATGCTGATGTCTTCATGTCGAGGAGGGAGTGCCAGCCAATTGAAACTTCCCAACAGTGTAAAACGCCAATGTAATATCCATGTCTTTCCGAACCGTGCCCATGAGAATGATCAAACGCCCGCTTCATGATGTGAAGAAGAAAGTGAATGCTTGGAAGTGCATGCTGCAAACACGCCTAAGCCGGATATCATAGAATGCAAAGTTCGGTCGGAGCTGACGTGAGAATGTAAATGCACAAGATCGTTCGGAGTTTTAGTGCTCCGGAGATGAGCCGTTGGGCCGGCTGTGTGGTCGATCGAACAATGATACTAATGGTCGTCCGTTGGATTGAGGTATGAATGGTGACTGCAGCGGAGGAAGCATCGTGCTTGGACTCATCATGACAATGTGATCGTTGCCGTTGAATGATCCCGAATGATACCTCGGAGGTGGACTCGAAGCAGGATCCATAGATGGTGAATTGTGCATCAACGGTGGTCGCGGAAGAATTGGATCGAAGCCACGCGTCGCGGGAACTTGTGCGAGAGAAGCGGGCATTTGCCATGACGAGATAGAAGGGAGTTTGGTGTCCGTAGGTACTTCGCTCGCTGCGCCCTGCGATCCTATGTGCGAGTCGTGCCTGAAATGTGCTCGGTCGGTCGAGTCGATCTCCATAGCTTGGTCTGTTTCCTGCTCTTCCTTCACATCTGCTGAAATCTCTTCATGCACTGGTTGTGGGTCCGAGTATGCCGGGTAGACTGACGTGAACGATGGAGCTGGTGTCGATACTGTTGCGATGTGGGGCGAATGGCGTGGAGGTGAAGCCGAGTCGGTAGACGGTGAAGTGCCAGTGTCTTGCATTATAGGATTGTATATCGGCGTGGGATACTTCAACTCTCGAAGAGTGCGCTCGAGGGCCACGAAACAGTCGTGGCGACGGCTATCTCTGTGTTCAATGTGTTAGCACAGACGGTATGTACATTAGTCAAAGACTATTTGACGCTCAACGTACTCTGTAATCACAGCATCTGTCTCATGTCGCTCCGGGTAGGTGACCTTCAAAGTCTTCTCGCAATGCTGTACAAGAACGTACGCTTCCTCCACCCTTCTTCGGATTCGCTGCATTTTCACGTCATTGATCGCGATATCGTCCCAGAATCGAGATCGCGAAAGGTCTATGTGCTCATTGAGCCAAAGATCGAGGAACATGTTGCATTCGCCGAGCGTGGCCAGCGTCGAGGTGTCGACGTTGTTGGAGTTATGCTGAGCATGTTGCCAGAGATAGCTGAAGCGCCGTCGAAGTTCGAAGACTCTGTCAACGATCGGGGTCGTCTCACCATCATGAGCGGTGGACATAGCTAGCACTCGTACACGGGGTGGCACACATGAGGAGAGGTCAGCGATGAGAGAGATATACTGGTGAAGGCCGCATGGGTGGCCTGTGAATGAGAGGCAGACATTGGTTTGCATGCTTTGCCTTGGGTGAAAGCGTCGAGTGTTGGCGTGTTCCGAGTGAACGGTTCCGCCGTAGTTAAGCTTGCGAATAGAGCGCTGCCGCGAGATTGCATTATCGGCCACACACTGGACCTGGAATCCTCGAGGAAATGCAGGCGGCTCTCGAGCTGCGACTATGCTTGTCACCCTACGGCGGCTATCATACACGCTCGTAGCAGGTCGCGAGCGCTGTAGCGTATTTCTCTGCCGCGACAGCGTGCCTCCTCTCGTCAGAATCTCCAGTTGCTAGCTCGGTGGATCCGCAAGTTCGTGTGGACCGGCGGGCCTTCAGCACCAATAGGATGCGCTGCCTCGCTCCCCCCAGCGGAAAGCCGTCTATGACCGTCAATTCTGTGGGGAGGGCGATACCACGGCGGTTTTAGCGCAGAGCGAACCCTGCGTACGAGAAACCGCGCTTGGCGCAGGTCCTCGCTAAAATTCAGAGACTCCGTGAACATCGTGGTACTAATTGCAGAGCATCTTGACCTGGTCTTCCATCACTTCAGCACGGAGAACTCCAATCCAGAGACCCAGAGTCATGTCGCGCCACCGCGTGATTCCTTGTTGCACGTATCATCCTTCTCACCTTCAAGGTCTAGCTTTGCGAGGGCAATGAGGCGGCGAAGCCTCATTTGCAGTTTTGCGATCTATCATAAATTTTTCAACACCACGCAGCGCTGTTCCCCAAGATCCTATACCGCTTCAGGCTGCGCCAGAGATACACGTCCTTGGTCCTGGGAGTCTTGTAAGCAGTCTATGTCCAATCCTGTATCGACTTGTCCCTGCTCGACCGTTGCAAGATGCGACCCTACTTCTTTCATCGAGCATGAGGAAGCATGCTTGCAGTCGAATCATATGACGACCAGTCGTTTTTAATCATCATGTACTAGAAGGATTGAGCGTGTCCATGCTCATGACACACGCTTGTGTCTCCTCGTGGTGCAAATTTGCAGGTAAGGAACCTGCCGAAATCCTTTCGACTGTTGACTTGCAGGAGAGGCTGAGAAGGGTCACCGATGCTGCAGTCCCTCATGTTGCAGGATTGGCATATGCAACTAAGCGAGAAAGTGATTAAGTGTCACACCTGTCTCAACATGAAGTATCTGGAGCACTGGCCTTGGAATTGCCATCTGTCGATTATTTCGCCAGCTGTGCGCATCTCGACTCCACCTTTCTGCAGCTGGGAGCTTTGCCAACACAAAGCGCTGCAAATCACCAGAATGTGGTTGCAATCACATATGATTGTGGGTCCTCTATGGGACGTCCGGAAAATGCTCTTCATGAAGTGCCAGATGCTGCATGTTTTCGATGAGGGTAGGGATCCAGATGTACCTCGCCTAAATCGGATTCGATGCTTCGATTCTTAGGTCACTCATGCATGGGTACTGCATGCTGCACTTGTGATCGCCTGGGGCTGCAAGCATTGAGGATATCGCTCCCGTTTGCCGCGAGCCACTTACAGGCGTAAGTCTGAGGATGCGATGTCTTCCGATCGACTTTATCTGCAGGTGCTTCTGCCCTGAATTATGCCACTAGGGTGTTGGCAATGGCTTAAGACATGCTCTGGACAAGAGTAGCCAATGGCAACGCGAGGTAAGCAGCGAACATGATATATGAAAATTACTCCGGCGTCAATGGTGGTGCTCGGAGTAAAGGAAATGTAACTTGTTGCCCTGCGTAGCCGAATTATTCTCCCGATGGTTGACCGCTTGGTGGCTGAGCTGCAAGAGCCATATGCACATGAATCCTTCAGCAATCGATGAGGTGTGGTCCAACTGGTTGCGAGGACTCTGTAGCCAGTTGCTCACTACTCCTTGTGCTTAGCAAGAAAATGACATCTCTCCACAAATATCCTTCTACGGGCGCAATTCCGGATGTCGCAGATCGCTGAGAGGAAGTGTCAGAGGGTATGATCGGCTCGCAGAAGCTGAGATGAAGTGTGCTACTCCTTTGACTTGCTGGTGGCAGCCAAGGTTACCTGTCGTTCTGACAGCCTTTCTGTTGCCTTCTGACCCCTTCTCGTAGCCTTATCCGCACGTTCATGCCTTCTCCACTTCAACGTTCGGAATAATTCTGGTTGAAACGATTGGCCACTAGCGATTTAAAGCCCTGTCAAGACTGTCTAACTAGGAGGCGTTCGCAGATAGGCAGAGAAATGGTGTCATTCATCTGCATCATACCCTCATAACCGTGTGTGACGCATTATATCTCCGGTGTACATACGGCTCGACCTCACCGCTTCCCCGTCTGCAAGCGATTCCATTTTCTTCTGCTTGTCAGTTCGCAGTGGCTGGTCCTGGTCGTGTTGCAGATATGAGCACCGGGCGACATCTAGCGAATCGAGCGCGAGAGCATTCCTCTAATATGCGAGCTCGTGCGTGATGCAGCAGCCAGAAGGTATGAGTGGCTTGATCTGAGGATCCTGCCTTGACCTTGCTCGGTGGGTGCAAGCGGGGAGCTTTGTCATCTCCTCGGTCTCAAGTGGAGAGATGAGCAAGAAAGCGAGCTGGAGACTGTGCTGGACTTGCCATCGCGCTCGTGAGAGACATCTGCAATGCCGACGCCTCACTTTGCTAGGTGTCACGAGAACGGCAGGACATGGGATGCTAGATCAACATGGAGATCGAGAATTCGATGAGATCGAAATCGAGACTGAAATGTCAGGGTGGAAGCGCTGTACAGATGAATGAAGAGAATAGATGATTGCTTTGATTGGTCGTTGATGTGACTGCCTTGCATGACTGCTCGTACCTTCTTCAATGATGACCTCCACCAGAACGCCGATTTTGTGTTGTTACATTGATATGCTTCGTTTCGCTTGGGTCGACTTTACCGCTTCCTCTGCTGCATGCCGAGGATCTGGACAAGTCTGATGAAGATGTTGATGAAGTCCAGCTCAAGTGAAATGCTTTCATTGACTGCATCGCGCTTGACAAGGCCACGTTCGGCAAGCCTTGCCCTGTGAAGGATGCGTTGCACATCATAGAGTGTGAAGCCGCCAAAGACAGCCAGACCGCCGTACAGCCAGAGGTTCTCAGTGAAAGCCAACGTTCTGACGGCAGTGGCTGGGAGGACAAGTGGGGCTAGACCGCTAAGAGCAACGATCGCAACTCCCCCGAGTAGCGGAGCTCCCAGGTAGAGGTACTTCTCTTGCTTAGCAGTGGCGCCTACAAACGCAATAGAGCCCTGCCAAATCTGTTAGCAAAATGGACATTTCAAGGTCGCCAGAATGTCGAGATAACTCACCATCATGCCAACAGTGTAGAGACCAGCACGAGCCAGGAGAGCTGGCTGCATGAACAGCAATGGAGACAAGAGCATTGCCTGGGTGACATTGAATGCGCCCCAGAGTGCATACTTCTGCACATAATTGTCTGGGCTAGTCGCCATGGTGCCATACATCGTGCCAATCGAGCCCACAAGACCTACACCGAACACAAGCCAAGGATTCATGGCCATGAGCCTGTAGCTCCATCCACTAGCATGGAGCTGTCTTGCTGCAATGGCGATGATACCTAGTCCCAGTCCAGTATGCAAGAACGTCTCGTTCAGATATTGTCGCTCAAACGGTGGCATACCGCCATCCTCCCTTGTCTCGCGATTGAAGATGAGGTTGATGGCAAGCAGTGTGCCACCGAAGATGCCGGCTCCATACAGCAGGCGTTGCCGCAGGTCACCGGACGCTGTCGGGTTTATCGATGCTTGCGGTGTGTAGTGGCGTCGGAAGGTCGCTTGGAAGACATTTCTCGATTTCGACAAGATCGCAGGTTGCGTCTTGAATTGGTTGCTGAAGAGGTCCGATTGTTGCTTCAGTGGCGTCGAGTGGAAGAATCGTGGAGCTGTCGACTGCGGAGCTCGCGCAGCCTGACGTATCGTCGCGGTGATCGCGAAAGGCCTTCTGAGCATGAAAGCCATGATGCCTTCAGCAGTAATCAGAATTTCTTGATGGTTAGTTGACGAGTTGTTGCGTGGACGACTAAAGCGACGACGAAGAAAGAAAGTCTCGAGGCAGAGGTGATGACATAGCTCGGGTCGCACGCATCACGTGTGGCGTTCTGCGGACGAAAATGGAGCTTCCAGAATCATCCAACTTTCCATCACCAACTCTTCTTCATCACGTCAACTCTTATCTCCGAACTTCGAAGACGATCACGATAAGCCAAAACGATGGCGTGTCATTAATGTACTCGCGCGCCAATCCACTTTCGAAAGTAAAACAAACCACGTCTTTAGATTTGACTTTGAGATTGACTCTGTCTTTCAAGCGAACGGGTATCTTATACATGGAACTGGATATGCAACGAGCGTAACATCATCAACGGTGGCATTCACACACATGGATAGCTTCGCGAGTCGATGGGCTGAGGGAAGACACCGTTCGCGATGAGGTCGCCCATGTCCCAACCAGGCGCGCCTTCTGTCTTCCAGGTCCAGAACACCCAGCCCGCGGCGCTTTCAAAAGCCTGGATCTGCGCCTCGATATATCTCTTCATCTGCCATTTCTGATCATCTGGAAGCTGGGCGACGGAGCCAGAGGATAACCCATCGCAGCTGCCAATGTATGAGGATCCTTCGAACGAGCCGTCGTACCGAGCGCCTCTACCATAGCCGTTGAGATATCTCGTGCAGTCGGTCATAGCACCGCACCATTCGCCAGCGATGGTGGGTTTGCTCACGGCTCTCATGTCGCCACCGAAGGAGCATGCAGCACCAACATGCTCGTCCGCGCTCATGGCGAGGTATTCGCCAGTGAACACCTCATAATGGTGCGTGTCGAGGATAACGTTGTATCTATCTCCCAAGAAGCCATTCCAGTTGGAAATTGGCTTCTGGAAGGCATCGTGCTTCACGACTGCGGCACCTGAATCTTTGATGCTGCCCCAGCCGCCTTCGTAGAAGCCATATATTGCGTCCATTGACACCATGGGCGGCAGTGGTTCGTTGAGGAGCTGGATCGAAGCCACAGCAGGATGACCAGCATGGTCGTCACGAACCTTGTTCAAGACCTCGAGCGTCTGCTGGACTGTACCGCCTTGGCCCCAGGTAATCCCACCTCGTTTCCCAGAATTATCGTATCCGTTTTGCGAGCCGGGTCCGCCATGAAGATCGATCATGACTTTCAGGCCTGCATCTTGCGCCCAGTCCAAAGCTCTTCCCAAGACATCGTACGCGCCTTGTACCTGGTGTCGCATTAGTGGCTGTACAGGTGAAGGCGCGAGAGTTGCTACTTACATATGGAGTACCGTCTGGAATCACGCTCCAGTACCCAATTGGTATGCGAACATGATTCAACCCAGCTGCTGCTATGGCACCGAAGTCGCCTTGTGTTATGAAGGAGTTCCAGTGGCCGGACAATCGATTGTATGCCTCGTCGCGACCGAGAGTCTCGCAGAACGACCACTCGTCCACAGCTGCTCCACCTACCGCATCGAAGAGTGAAGGTGTGATCCATGGTTCAAGGAGCAGCCACTGTCCAGCTGTTAGCTATCGTCACGAGTATCAGGTCGCACACAGCTCACGCCTCCAAGATTGACGCCTCGGACTTTCTGGTCGCCGTAGGCAAATTTAGGACCGCCTTGCCTGCTCTGGAGTGGACTGTGTGGCGCTGCAGATGAGCAAGACGCCCACAACGCTACTGCGGTCACAAGCTTTGAGAAGTGCATGTCGATTGTGGTCTCGGAGGATTCTACTACGGCTCAATCATTGAGGGAAGTGATTGCTCGTGTTTGCCAGCGCTTTCACGAGGAGAAGTTTTCACCGCGCCGAGCAGCAAGCCATCAGCTTTTGTAACTAAGCCAAGCTGTTTTTCCATTGTGCAGTGACTCTGAATGACGACGATCGAGCTGCAGTGGCCAGCTGAGCAGCAGCTCGGGTGTAACCTGTTTGCATGGCTTTTGTACATTTCCATCGTGAGAACGTATATCATTGCCTCATACACAGAGCTCAACCACAATATTCCCGCCATATGACCATGAATTCCTGTTGACTGCTAGCCGCATCCAGTAGTATTCCCTGACGACCATGGACATTTGCGGGGAAGCAACTCCAAGAAGTGATGCAAATGTGCTTTGTTCGCGGTGATGCTCGCATGCGGGGACAAAGTTAGCCCGAAGTCAGGTACAGGTAAGATCTGCAGTACGCGGTGTACTTTGGGTCGCGGAGAACGAATAAAGTCTCTTTGCAAGCCAAACGTGACAGGATGACGCACCGTGATGGAAGCGGGCAAAGTTCTCGAAGCAGTAGGTGGATCTGGAAGATCTTCGGTCATGCTGTTCTTTTAGAGTTGTCGATTGGTCGCGAATCTTGGTTGACCATCGTAGTGCCCGAGAAGATGGAACAATTCCGTCTGATCTTCGAGGGTCATAAGATCAGTCTTTTCGCACTTGAGTCGCTGATCTGTGATGTAGGAGATGAAAGTCGTGTAAGCTTAAGGTACATTGAATGGGCTGGCCGATTCGAGCCACGCAGGTGGATCATGCTGCGCTGCGGATGTGGCGCTCTTGTGTCTTGCATGAACGAGGATGCATATTGGATGCTCAAGTACACAGGGATCTCGAAGCTCTCCAATCGTAGCAGTAATTACGCGCTCATAAGCAAAGAATATTGCCTCAGTAAAGTTACACGGCAGCAAGGTCGGAACTGCTAACCTTGGCTTCAGTACATCGGATGATGAATCATTCCTTCGCAATGGCAACACTTACGACCGTATGCGTGGCGAGAACGGAACAAAAGATATATAAAGCTAGAAAGTAGAGAAGCTGTCAAATTTGAGGATGATTGAACTTGGATCGCTTTGCTGACTTTGTTCTTGCCTGTCCCATGGCACTTTGGGTACTAATGGCACGATGATCGAGCTGTGAGATATACAACGCATCAGTAGCGGATACCAGCTCAAATGTCTTTCAAATTATTCGATGATCACCAATCAGTATAATACAAATGTCTACAATCGTGCAGTCTCCTTTCCTCGGGCCTGGATAGCTTCCCAGTCTTTGCGCTCAAATGGAATGTATGACTCGCCCTCCAGATCTGGGTTGGGATGTCCAACACCACCAGGCCACCAATACATGACATCCTTTCCGTCTGCCAAAGCGTCTTTGAAGTCCTTGCCTTCGCCGTATATCCTGTCCAGGTTGATCTCGTCCTTCTTTAGAGGCACTTTATTCTGCTTCTGGTTGTGCATGGCTGTCGAGCCACCAGGCTGCAAGCGAATGAAGACTGGGATGGCGTATTTAGGGAGATGGTCCAGTGCATATCTGAGCAAGTCGCGGAAGTACTGTGCATCGGGCTTGAAATCGGGTGACACGCTGATTGCGGCACAGCCCGCGCGTCCGTCGTGTCCAGGGACCAGAACTCCGTACACGATCGCTTCGACCAAGCCAGGTGCGTAGCCAAGTCGTTCAGAAACGTCTGCTGTCGCCACGTTCTCGCTCTTCCAGCGGTAGGTGTCGCCCAGTCGGTCCATGAAGTACCATCTGCCATCCTTGTCGCGTCTCAAAGCATCCCCTGTAGATGTCAGCATTCAGAACTGGCCATGCGATTTATAGTACTCACCAGATCTATACCACAAGTCGCCCTTCTGGAACAGATCGCGGGCGAATTTCTTGTCCGTGGCAGCCTTGTTTTTCCAGTAGCCAGCAAACGCATCCTCAGCTGGAACACCAACGAGCATTTCTCCTCCCTCCTCCAAGGTCTTCCGTCTGCCGAGGCCTGTCACAGGATCGCGGTACAGATCTCCAGTCTCGTGGTCGATCTCCGCAGCCACGTAGAAGTTCCGGAGCAGGAAACGGAGAATGCCACCATGCTGGCCTACAGATGCATCGGTGAAAGGACCTCGTGATATGTTCAGCAATGAGAACACGCCCTCTGTGCTATTGAAGAACTCGGCGATCGTGTCGATGTCGAAGCGGTGTCGGAATCGCCGCCACACCTCCGGACGCATGCCATTGCCGAACACGACTCTCACATTGTGATCCTTGTCACGTGGACTTGGTGGTGCAGCCAGAAGGTACCTCGCAGTCTCTCCGACGTAAACAAAGGCAGTGGACTCGCTGTCTCGAATTTCATCCCAGAAGCGGCTCGTCGAGAACTTTTTGCCAATGCAGACTGTGACGCCAGCCATAAACGATGACACCATCGCGACACCGCCAGTGCCATGGTAAAGTGGCATGCAGATGTAGTATCGATCACCGTTCGGTCCGGGCTTGATACCGATGCTCTTGATTCTGTTTCCACCAAGCATCGAACCTCGTCCCATACCGAATGAAACTGCTTTTGGGTGACCCGTCGATCCACTGGTGTACAGCAAGCACATAGGATAGTCAGGTGTCATGCCATTCCTCAGCTCGTTGCCGGGTCTTCTCGCTGGTAGCGCATTAATGGAGGCTCGTGTGGTCTCATCAAGAATCACTATCTTTAGGCCGAGTTCCTCAAGGATCGGCCGAACCTCCTCGATACGTTCGCGCACTTCGGCATCCCAGTCCACAATCACCAATTTCGCACCACTGACCTTGATGCAATGGATCAATGCTTCGCCGGTCAAGTGGAAGTTAATCAATGCGGGAGCCGAGCCAATGGACCAGCAGCCCAGCCAGTGGAAAGCGATCTCTGGGTTATTGGTGAGGATCGTGGCGACCAAGTCTCGTGGCTGAACGCCCTGTGACTGCAAGAAAGCGCCATATCGACAGGCTTGATCATACGTTTCGCGCCAAGTGTAACGACCATTTCTTGACCAGATGCACTCGTCCTGTGCCGGCATCTTGTTGACCGCATCCTCAAATGCGTACCACAAACACACGCGGTCCTTCTTGACCATGTCGAGAATGTTCTTCTCGGCTGCTTTCTGGCCGACCAATTGCGAGACATCTTTCCGGATCTGATACTTGCCATCCAGATATGCGGCAGCAGCGACGCCACCGGCAATGGCTGGTAGCAGAGCTAAGTGAAAGCAAAACCGTCAGCTTGTCAACATCTCTTGGTCGTGCTGTCATTCAACTTCAAGATCTGAGACATCCCTGTTTGCAGTCCAAGCGTAACAGCTTTGACGCGCAAGAGACCCATGCTGTATTGGATGTCATGCAGAGGAGTCAACTTACGAATTGGCATTGTGATGATACGAGAATAGGGCAAGCGAGCTGTTTGTGGTGGTTTATGCAGATGACGAACGGAAGCGCCAGGAAGATATCGAAGTCATCTCGCGCTAAAATGTCAGAGCCAACTTGGTCAGATCGAGAACATAGCAAAAGAGCAAAAGAGCCTCGGTCTGACTCTAGGCGGTCACCTCACCAACCAGCCCCCGCAGATTCGCAAGCTAATGCGGGGAGGGCTCTGGGCCGAGTCCGAAGGCCCCGATGACTGCGTGGGACGCCGTGGGATGCACCGAGAATGGGGTCATGCCGTATTCGGCCAAGCGCACGGACATGGAACGATAAAACCGATAACGTAATTCACTACCGAGCCGATCGCACCACCGAGTCGATCGCCAAATCATACATGAGCTCTTCAATCGATTATGGCTGCACAACAACACGCAAAAAAGCTTCAAAACGAAGGCCGAATTCTTCTCGCAAAGCAGGCCTATCAGACTGGACATTTTTCAAGTATTAAAACCGCTGCAAACGCGTTCAGCGTCCCATATACCACACTACAGAATCGCATCCGAGGACGCGTCGCACGCGTTGATCGACGCGCCAACGGCCACAAACTTACAGAGAACGAGGAGGATACATTGGAGCATTGGATCCTGTCTATGGACAACCGAGGGTATCCACCAGCAGTTAAAGCAGTCAAAGATGCGGCGACAATACTGCTTCAAGAACGCGCGGGTCCCTCTGCCACTCTAGGCGTAAATTGGGTTTCGAAGTATACCAAACGTCGACAAGCACTCAAATCAAGTTTTACACGCCAGTACGACTATCAGCGCGCCCAATGCGAAGACCCAACAGTAATTGAGGGTTGGTTTCGGCTTGTGGACAATACAATCAAGAAGTACGGTATCCAAATAGCGGACATCTACAACTTCGACGAGACCGGATTTGCGATAGGGCTTGCAGGCACTTCGCGTGTTGTAACCACATCAGAGAGGCACGGCAGACCATTACAGATCCAGCCAGGTGATCGCGAATGGGTAACAGCGATTGAGGCAATTGGTGCAACTGGTTGGAGCCTCCCGCCGATGATCATCTTCAAGGGCAAGATCCACCTATCTAATTGGTACGAAGAGAACGCAATTCCCCCCGATTGGGTAATTGCAGTTAGTGAGAATGGTTGGACATCAAATGAGCTTGGAATGAGGTGGCTTACAGAGGTATTCGATAAGCATACGGCGCCAAAATCGATTGGCAAGTATCGTCTTCTCATCCTCGATGGACATAACAGCCACGCAACACCAGCATTCGACCGATACTGCACACAAAACTCGATCATTACATTGTGTATGCCACCACACTCATCACACCTTCTTCAGCCTCTCGACGTAGGCTGTTTTGCGGCCCTCAAACACGTATATCGATCTCAAGTCTCTGAGCTTGGCCGTCTTGGCATCAATCATGTTGACAAGTCCGACTTCCTATCTTACTTCATACAAGCACGAAATCAGGCTCTTTCGGTTACCAATATACAGAGTGGCTTCGCCGCAAGTGGTCTGGTACCATTTGATCCGGATCGAGTCCTTTCAGGGCTCTCGATCCGGCCATATACACCGCCAAATGGAGTACCAACTTCACTCGAGCAATGGCAGTCAGAAACGCCACACAATATTGCTCAACTGGAGCAACAAGTATCCTTAATCAAGGGCCTTATCGAACGTCGCTCACGTAGTCCACCTACGCCGACAGATCGAGCTATAAGTCAACTTGTTAAGGGCTGTCAGATGGCGATGCAGAGTGTGGTTCTTCTTACTGCAGATAACGAGCGATTACGAGGTGCAAATGAGAGGCAGAAGCGTAAACGGCAGTACAGACGAAGTCATATAAGCCGAGATCTAGTTCTAGTTGCTGCAGATGCGCAAGCATTATTACAGCCAACACAATTACCTCAAGTAGTCCAACACAATGGTGGAGCACACGTGACTCTATCACCAAAAAGTGCGCCTCGAGGAGGCCGCGCAGGGCTACCGAGCTGTTTTATCTGTTATGGCTATAACCATACTGCCGATCAATGTAATAAATCAGTAGATAGCTAATCTAATTGTGTTGTTGTGCAGCCATAATCGATTGAAGAGCTCATGTATGATTTGGCGATCGACTCGGTGGTGCGATCGGCTCGGTAGTGAATTACGTTAATTGTGGATTCCTGAGGCTCACTTGTGGAGCACGGTCTTATTGCAAGGATCGAAACATATAAACGTCCATGCGCATTATGAGTTCTTCCCGCTTTGTGTGCCACAGCCGCACTCTCACTGTACAACACTCTCACACCAATCTCGGGACAAATCTCGCTTCAGTACGGCACGAGTAGTAACGTCAGCGCAAGCTTGGCTTGCTTGAATCTGGCTTCTACCCTCCTCATCCGATTGACGAGCTTCTAGAAACAAGGGAGAGACCTGTCGCATGCGAGTGAGGTACCAAAGTACCACGAGACCACATATGATGAGCCGTTCGCGCAAACAGAACGAATCCTCTGGCGGATAATGGTAGCCACCATTCGAGTGTCTTCAAGTACCAAGACTCAATGCGTATCTGCTGTCCTCCGCACGTTTCCTAGCTGTCATTTCGCTAATGAACACTGCCCGGAAGGCCAAACGAGTGCGATAGCATTGATGAGGCGCGATCAGTAAGTCGTCATCGAGAATGATGCATGAAAATTGTCCATTTCACCTTCCGACCAAGAGTCGGCCATTGCACTTGGTCTGATCGCACCTGCTTGCCATCTGCCGGTTGCTATCCTTTCTTTCATTCTGATGTGTGCTCATAACGCTTTTGTCAAGCCATCCTGCACTTGAATTGTGGATCCACGTTCCACTTCGCCAATGTCATTCTTACCTTTCCGTTGTCGTCGCAAGCATCATGTCTACTTCTAACACCGACCCTTCGAGCGCAGTCGAGTACGTTTCAGGGGCAATCTCAGACGAGGAAGAGAACATCATCTTTGATGGAGCATATGAAGATTCAGGATGGATAGTCGATGAAAGGTCATTATACGCTTCTCGCAAAGCATGCCCTCGGCGTCCGCATCGTGGCATGCACTTATGCTCTTGTAAATGGGCTCGTCGACTGCGCTCTCAGAAGCCAATGGATTTTCAATGGCATGAGAATAACATGCTCGCGGATCAACCGGATCCTAGCGAAGCAGACATCGACGAGTATCATGACACTGCAGAGACCTATGATTCGCCAAGTCCTCCAGACACAGATGCCGACGCAGGGGGCAGTGCGCCAGATCAGCCAGCCGAAGATGATTTTGTACCTAATCCATCCACCAGCGCCAATCAAGCTTCCGCTCAGTTCGGCGATGTCGACTCCTTTGGCCATGCTATGGCTGACGACGGCGAGGACGAAATCCTCAAGACGCTCGCTATCGACGACAAAGGCGAGGTGAGTATCGCGGTGGACGAGCTTCAAGAAGATGGTTCTAGTGAAGGCACACTTCAAAATGACCCTGGTATCCCCACAGGCGGCCAAGGCGATGATGAAGCTGAAGCTCAACCGGATGGCTTGGATGGGACTGCTGCCAACGAAGGACTTGAACAATTTGATGTCCAAAGCGAAGCTCAAGTCGACGGACTAGGCGGATCTACTTTCGGTGAGTATGCTCAGAACCTGGAGAATCATGACCAAGTCGAAGCTCGATTGGACCGCTTGGAGGAACCTACCGTTGCCAGACCTCCCCAAGTGGATCGGATTGATGATGAGGATGCCAGTCAAGTGGACGCTCCGTCAGTTTCTGTCGCCGAGATGACTCAAGTCGATCAGGATCACGATCAGGCTAAAGCTCAGCTGAACAGCCGGGCTGACTCTGTTGTCGGTGGGGAAGTTCAGATTGAGCCAGATCATGAAGAGGCCGAAGCCCAGCTAGACGACCCAGGTGAGTCTACTGTCGTCGAGGGTGCCAGCGTTGTAAAGAACCCCGGACCTCAGCACTGGTCGGCTCTTACTGGACAAGCAAGAAGGAGGGCTCGGCGAAAAGACAAGCTGAAAGCTGCAGCCCAAGCTGCAGCCACAACGTCGATGAATCCCACGGAGACTGCTCAAGACCCAGCAGACACAAAGAATGTGGGAGTGGAAGCACCGGCCGCATTTCAAGTTGATGCAGCCGATCAAAATCTGTTAGGCCCAAACGTCACAACGGAAGTAGCAATCTCATCGAAATTGGAGGTCGGGGCGGAAGGAGCAGTTTCACCCGGGCCAGACGTCACAATGGAAGAAGCAGTCTTATCAAGTCCAGACGTCACAACGGCAGCATCAGTCTCAATAGGACCGGAGATCACGATCGAGAAAGGACTGTCGCTAGGACCAGATGTCACGATGGAGGAAGGACCCTCTCCAGAACCAGAGGAGCCTCTTCCGTGTCTGACAGCCCTAGGAGCCGCAGCTCGAGCTTCAGCTTTATCAAAGTCTCAAGGTCCTGTCCAAGACCCGCGAAGTCTACATGCAGCCGTTGCAGAAGCCCAAGGTGGAGGCATGACTCAATCAAATAACGCTTCGCAGGTCCCCACGGAACCACAGGCAGAGCAGCCATGGTTTACCAAAGCTCTGGGAGTCTACACAAAACACGTTCAAGAGCACTACGAATCACTCGGCCTCGACTCCTCTGACCCAAGTACGATCCTCGTCCGCACGCGAAAGATACCCCGAAGCCCGCCGGGATTGATCCTAGGTTGCACGTCCTGCGGCAAGACAGAACATGAACTCAAGAAGCGCCTCACGTTACTTTGTTCGAACTGTCCTCTGGGCGACGGGTTCATGCGATACTGCTCGAAAGAATGCCAGCGCAAAGACTGGCCACGACACAAGCGCGTTTGTGGTATCCCTTTGCACCCAGTTTCGAGAACGCCCCAACAGCTTTCACCAGCACACTTGCTTGTTGACCAGTGGGATATTGCTCGTAATGTCGGTCGCTGTACCTCTGAGCTTTTCAAGATCGCAGGGAGAAAAGCGCCAGCGAGGAATTACAAACTCATAATCGACTCCTATCGCGCCTTCACAGAGGCGAGCGATCCGGATTGGGACCGACCCAATTGGTTGCCTGGACACCTTGGCCCGGTGCCGGTCACGTTTTGGCTACATGGATATAAATACGAAGGATTGAAGAAGTATCTGGAACGCACCTTGGTCCCTGAGATCATGGAGGCGTATCTACCGGATTACTGGAATGCCGCTCATCGCGATAAGTAAGTACACTGGCCTTGCAACCCATCTTTGCGAAAGCATTCTCGTGTCTTCCATGAAACTGACGATTTCTTCTTGCGCATCAGCTGTCTCAAACTCGCTGCGACTCTTTACCAATGGGACGATCTGCCCATGTTCCCACCGGTGCCCGCGGAGATCAACCAGCAGTACAGATACGGCGGTCATCTTGTGTGGCTCCAACTCTTACACATGGCATCTCTCATAGCTGATCACAGAGCACTGTCTCCTCGCCAAATTGAGAGGTTCGAGGGCTTCTGTGCCTTGGTTATGCTCCAGATGATGGCGATGCCGGGGTGGCGCGCTCCTCGCTACCCAAAGGGACAGGAGATCCCTGCGGCGGACTATCTGTGAGCGGAGGTGCATTTTGATTGAAGAGGTGTAATGGAGTGGTGAGGAAGGGGTGGAGATTTTGGATCTTTCGCTTCTTGGTTGTGTTGTGTTAGTACTGTCATTTGGCTCGTCATAATCGGAGACCACAATTGCGTCTTGTGTTATTAGCTAGACTCAATAGATTTGCCTTCACTTCATGACCTTGCTCAGTCTCCGAGAAGCGATTAAGCGAGTCCCTTCGCCTTGTTGCACACTTGCTGGTAAGCCGACGTAATTAACAACCTTCCCATGTGTGCCCTGCACTTTGCGTGGTCTGACTTCCGCAGGTGACCCAGCGATTTCTAGTCCTTCTTGTTCACCATAAGCTCTCGAAGTCAAAGTGCACATTGATTGTTGCAGACGAGGCTGAGAAGACGACACGCCTGGATGCCTGAGGCTTAACCAAGGTGCTGCCTCAGCTCGGACCTCACTATGTCCACCTCTCGAGTCTCGATTCTATCTGACCTCGAATACTATCGAAACCTCTTTGTGATTGCGCATTGTTTCGCTTCGAACGTCAAGTCAACACAACTGAGGGAACAATCAGAGCTTGTAGGAGTCTCGACTGTCCGGCCAGGATCCTATATACGCAAGCTGGAATTTGAACCACTGGCAGCTTCGTCGGAATACCTGGCGAGCTTGACGAAAGCAAGCAATCCGCTTATGCTCCAAGATGACCATCGATTTCCAGACAGCTCTCATGTCGCTGTAGGGAGACGAAGTCGTCCAGCGCCCTAAACAGGCTTCCGTGCTTCTCAGAGCGTCATCATGGCCACCAAATATCGATATCCTCATCTCGACCCGAGCCTTCGCACTATTCGACTTCTTCGCTTGCTCGGCACAAGTGGACCGGCCCATATGAATTGCGAATTGACACATTGCTATCTTGACGAGCCGAAAACTTAAGATGCCATTTCTTACTGCTGGGGATTATCTGCCGAGGATAGATTACGCAACTATCCAATTAATTTGGACGGACAAACTTTCATGGTCTCACGGACTGTGCTAGACATCTTGTTACGGCTCCGCGAGACCCATGACGGGCAGCTGATATGGCTAGACCTCATTTGTATCAATCAGGATAGCGTGAAGGATCGAGAACTGCAGGTCAGCCGAATGGCAGACATATTTCGCAGGGCTCGCATGGTCATCGTATCACTTGGGCCACATTATGATTCAGACGCATGGAGGTACAAAGGCCTGCAGGAGAATTGCAGTAGGCATGTTCAGACCTACGGAACAGTGTATCATTGGTCAGTCTTGCAGCACCCATGGTTTCAACGGGTATGGGTCGTGCAAGAGATGGCATTCGCAAGTCAAGTCCGCATTATTTGCGGTGGCCCAGAGATTTCGGGCTCTCAATTTGCTGGGCAGCAGATGCACGACTTCACAAAGCGTTATGACTTCACAAGACGCGACAACTCCTCGAGACGTGAAAAGTCTGCGCTTTTGGAAAGGACTGCAGATCTCCTGGCCATGATGTCCAAAGGCACGCACATGTTATCAATGGAGATACCAACACCCATGGCGCACAAACTACAGATCTTCAGGGCATTCAAGGCAAATCTACCTGCGGACAAAGTCTATGCACTGATGGAGCTGTGCACGCCCAGTTCTAGGATCCGAATCAATTATGACATCTCTTACAAGCAAGTGTTCATCAACGCTGCATGCAAAGTCTTCGAGCAGACGTCTTCTCTTGGGCTTTTGTGTTACAGGGAGCCTCGCAGCAGCACAGACTCGCCAAATTTGCCATCATGGGTGCCGGATTGGACGAAAGCCTTCTCCCCTCCAGGCTATGAGCACACTGCATGCGAGTTAAGTCCTTCCGAGTCTCCGATTCGAGGTATACGAATGACCGATGAATTCCCAATAGATCCTCGTCGCGAGACTCGGCATCCAACGCTCGTCGAACTTCGGGATCGCTATGTTCCCTTGCTGGTTGAGATGGCGAGGGACGGTAAATTCGTGGTCCTTGGCCAAGCAGTCGCATGCATAACTTCGCTGTTCAACGACGGCTCAATCGAAGTCAAGCTTGCTATGGACGACACGCTGGACAAGCCATACGCCGTATATGGCTTTCGCTCACCAGTGAAGTTTGCGAACGCATTGTCACATCACTTGATGGATGTCCACCGGCGCTTGGTAGAGTACTGCGGAGAAGGACTGAAGCGTGATGATGAAGTATGCATGCTGCGTGGGGCAAGCGGCTTGGCTGTACTACGCCGTAATGACAAAAGCACTTTCGGAGATGACCACTGCCTCATTAGTCTTGATCACTCGCAGTATCACACATTCGGGACGATATGGGATGCTTTTGAGCTGGCGGACTTTAGACGTAGATGGAGCCTGTTGCGTTTAATGTTTACTTTGGAGCACATGCTTGGACGTGTATACAGATTGAGCATGTGGGATCACTCATTGCAAGACGGCGACAAATTGTTTGGGCAGCCGATGAAGGAGCTCCAGTCGGACGATCCCAAGCTATATACATTGCGCTAACGAATCTACTTTTATCAATCCATCAGCGGCTACGCACAAGCTGGTTTGGGCCTTCCTATGGCCAACATGCTCAGACTCGGCATTCGAGTTGCTCGAGTTCCTCCCCAACCGAGCCATCTGCTTGCGACCAGCTTTTCAGTTCGCTATTGTCGGGCATCCGTCCTGTCATTTGTGCAAAGCCTTGTGACTAAAGTTGCTGATAGTCAATCGCACGGACATGCGATATTGTGGCCAGCTTATACTCGGGAGTCGGACGCCCCAAGACCATCATGAATAGCTCGATGTAGCGGAAAGATCAATGTCCCAGGTGAAACGAAAGCTCCTGCGGCATTCGGTCTGTCTACTCGTTGAGCTAATCAGATCAGTCATGCATGCAGGACATGTCACAATGCGTTGCTGGATTTCAGCATATAGTTTGCGTCACCTGCCGTCGCATCGTTTGCTGCGAGAAGACTCTCTCGACTCGACTGCGCGCTACGATTCACTGCATGGTATTCACCGTAGGGAGAATTCTCTACCGGGCTTATGGAGAGAACTGATTGCGGTCCTGCTGTTGTTTCTGTACAGGCGCGGCGTACACCATGCGAGAAAGTAGCGTGAAGCTGCCATGATCCTACAGAGGCGTAGACCGTTCGAAGTGTCTGGAGAGACCTGCCTAATGCTCGATGCTCACACGCGGTGTCGATGCCTAGCGCATAGACCCGATATTTACGATGGCTCGGAAAGATCTTGCAATGGGAGTGTCATGCAGGTCGAAATCATCCTTCTATATGCACACTGTACCCTACACAGCCCGCTTAGGATAACATGTCCGCCCCAATTGCTCCTAGCTTGAAACAAATGTACAAAGGCCCGATGTGCGCGCTCGCTTTTCTAATCACGGAACTTGCGGTTCTGGTTCTCGCCGAAGAGGGTCGTCCTGATACTGGGCAATGCATCCGACTCGAGCAGTCGCAGTCGCTCCTCGAAGGTATTGTTGATATCGATCTTGCCGTTTCCGCCCACGATGGTCACGCCGCCCGCTCTGTATTTGCACATTAGCCCTGGCTCACTCACGCCCAAACCAATGAACTCACGACTCCTCCGGTAACGGGTTCTGCTCATCCAGCTCCGCCTTACTCTCCTTCCCCACCTCCTTCTTATACTCCTCCTCCGCCTTCCCGCACGCCTTCTTCACAACCTCAAAATCCGCCTTCCGCGCCCTCACCTTCACCTTCCCCTCATTAAGCGCATACATGCCCTCCAGCACCAGCCCCTTAAGCACCCCCTCATACTTCCCCTTATCCTTCGTCACACTCCCCAACTTCCCAGACGCCTTCTCAAACAGCTCATCCAGCACCTCCTGTCTCGCGCCCAGAATCCTCAGCCTACTCTTGTTGGACACCGTGCTGCGAGTGATCTGTTGCGACATGGAGGCCTGCTTGAATTTCTTCTCGTAGGATGTGTCGATGGAACTCGTTTCTTGGCGGACGAGCTTAGACTTCTCGATGGCGAATTCTTCGTCGGCTTTGATTTGGATTTCTTTTGCTTTTTCGAGGGCTTCTTGGCGGATGAAGGCCGTCATCTTCTTGAGCTCGCCGGCGACCTGTTTTAAATGGGGCATTGAGGTTAGGAAGGAGCTGTGGGATGGGGAGTGGTGACGCCTGGGTGGACGGGACGTACCTGGTCGTCGGACATGGCGTGTATTTGTGACATCGTTGCGATGTGGAGGGGCAGGAGTCAATTGAGTGTGCGGATTGGGCGGACTGAATTCGTGTCCAGTGGGGAGTGGTGAGATAGCAACGAGTTGGTGTTGATAGAGTGCTTGAGAGAGCTTGGAAGTGACGATGGAGCTCGGGGCCGCTAGAGCCAACAGGGCTTAGCGCGCGATTTGCGACAGTGTGACGACGTTTGTGGACAAGGCGCGAGAGGAGGATGCGCATGATGGCTATTCCGACGACCCATCCTGATCTTCCCTGAATCCCATGATCACTTCGCGCGGCTGTTTTTATTCGTCATTTGGCTGCCCTGTCTGCAGTAGTATAGACCTTGCGTGACATATTCGCGGCACGGTACACGGATCTCCCATTGTTCTCCTACCTAGGCGCTACGCACACCGACTATAGATCCGCAACCCTCTCTCCACACAACCACCACGTCGCGCCCTCGCAAGCAAGAGTAGAGACGGCATGATTTCCAGGTAGCACGCCGCTTGCTTGATACTTTCCTGCAGGCGCTCGCACTCCCGCTCCCCCATGGGCATCGACCTGTCGCCAGGCGCAAGTGTCGCTGTACGTATCCACACCACAGGCTACATCGCATAAAGAGATGAAGAAGCATGCGCTAAGAAGGATATATCATACAGCTCGGCATCCTCGTCGGCCTCGTCTCGACGTGCGTACAGAGTATTGGGCTCACGCAGCAGCGCAAGAGTCACTTGCTGGAGGAGCAGAAGCAGGAGGAGGATGGCGAGCATGTCTTGCGCCCGGCGTACAGGCGGCGAAGATGGCAGGTATGCCTTGCGCGCTTTATTTAGAACGGATCGAGGGAAGGAGATTGTGCTGATTCATGGCTGTAGCTGGGCATGCTCATGTTCCTCGTCTCGAACATCGTGGGCAGTAGCATACAGATAACGACATTGCCCCTGCCGGTATTGTCGACCTTACAAGCAGTACGTCCCCCTCCCACCCAACTACTCTAAACACACACTAACAGCCCCACCCATCAGTCCGGCCTCGTCTTCAATACCATCTGCGCAACCATCGTCCTCGGCGAGCCCTTCACCAAATACTCCCTCGTGGGCACCCTCCTCGTCGCCGCCGGCGCCGCCCTCATCGGTATCTTCGGCTCCGTAACCGAGCCCAGCCACTCCCTGCACCAACTCCTCGCCTTCCTCGGCCGGTGGAACTTCCTCGTCTGGCTCAGCGGGACTTTCCTCATCGTGCTCATCCTCGCGGTGGGCATGTTCCTCCTCCGACGGATCCATCCACGACAAACGCACCGCGTGCGCTTATTACGCGGTATGTCGTTTGGCGCTATCTCCGGGATCTTATCAGCGCACACGCTACTCCTCGCCAAGAGCGCTGTCGAACTCCTCGTGCGCACGATCGTGGATAAAGTGAACCAGTTCAACCAATGGCAATCCTGGATGATCCTCCTCGGGCTCGTCATCCTCGCCCTCACACAACTGTACTACCTGCACCGCGGGCTCAAGCTCGTCTCCACCTCCGTCCTCTACCCCTTCGTCTTCTGCGTCTACAACGTCATCGCCATCCTCGACGGGCTAATCTACTTCGACCAGGGCTCGCGGCTGCCCCTGCGCGACGCGCTCCTCATCGCGCTCGGCACCGTCGTCCTTCTAGGTGGTGTGTTCGCGCTCTCCTGGCGTCTGCAGGCCGATGACGACTTGCCTGGCCCCTCGGCTGTGGATATCAAAGCTAAGGCGCGCGTCGTGACACCGCGGACGATATTGCAGCCAGGTTTGGGTCTGGAGCCTGAAGACACGTCTGAGGAAGACGAGGGAGAAGAATCACCCTTCATCCGGCCGGCTGATGATGAGGAGGCTTTGCAAGCGGCTAGGCACCTGCATCATGCGCCCCCTTCTTCTTCTGCAAGAGCGAATGAGAATACGCCTCTGCTCCGGACAAAAACGACCCCGATGCGTGCGCATGCGGGGAGGGATCCTGTTCTCAGACCGCCGAAGATGAGACGGATGACTACGATACGGGATGATGACGATGTACCCGCGGGCCTGTGGGATGAACTCAACGACCGTCCTACTTCAGCTCATTCGCCCACGACACCGCGCTCCACGACGCAGCGCCGCAGTGTCAGTGGACCGAGGAAACAGCGCACGCTCTCCCTGAACAAGGGGAGGCGGAGCAGTTGGCGCGTGTTCTCTGGCCCGCAAACCCAGGCTCAGGAGAGAAGGAGGGTGCAGAGTCAGGATTTTGGAGGAGGCGAGGGTGCGATGACGCGGTCTCCCACGAGGGGTGACGATGAAGATGTCGAATTCAATCCTTGGAGGAATGAGGGGGAGGATGCGGATGGAGCGAAAGATGGGTGGGTTAGGATGCAGAGGTGGTGGAAGAAGAGGTGGAGGGGTGGGGGGGGTTGAGTGGGATTTTTCTATCTGTGGTAGCAAGAATATATCGGTTTGTTGTCACTTGGCTTGTCTTGTCTCGTCTTGTGTGTGCTGCCAAACGCGATAGTGGAAAAGAGCTTGGCTATGACACGGTTTTGGAGTGTGCACCCTGACGAACGGGGAGAGTCGAAGGCCGGCCTCGATGCCTGAAAGCGCTACCTGCGACTCAGACACGCACGTCGAAGTGCGCCTGGGGATGGTTCGGCGGGCATACATCTAGCTGCTGTCGCACCGCCCATCGACGCCACGGACCGTGCGCTGGAGGACGCAGAAATCACAACGCAATGCGGATGGATCTGCGCCCAGAAGCAGGTACTCTACCTGGCTCTGGTGAACAGGCGTGTCATCTGAGACGCGCCCGTTCCATTGGGGAAGGTGTGGCGCATCGCATGGGGAGCAGCCCGCACCGATGGTGTTCATGCGTGGTCGTTCGTATGTTGTGTACGGGGTCACCTGGCGCCGCTGGGAGACATCCCGCTGCCGCTGCCGGGCTAAGCCCCGCGAGTCCCCCTAGGGGCACCTGGAGTCGAACGTCTCATTCTTCGGGCTTCTTTTGAGAATGTTTCTCTGCTCCAGCGCCCCGCGTTGCCCGTGGCCTTCTGGTCCTAGAAACACGCGGGGAATCGTGCCGCTGCTGAGAGCGCGAGAGTCTCCTGTTTCGCTATTGCATTTGTCACAGCTGGCCGGATGGGCATCGGGACTTTCCCGAGCCTGATGGCACGGCTAGGTTAGAGTGGATCGTGGATGGAGACTGTTCTGCGTACAAGGTAGCTTATCATCTTGACAGAGGCCTTTGAGGACTTATCGCTGGGAGACGACCCGCTTTGTAGTGGTGCTGGGCAGGTGGACGTCGCTATGATCTGCTGTTATGGCGGCACTCTGTGCTCGGCCCTGCAATGAGCTGCGATTGCGCCTAGAGACTCCAGTGGTGGCCACGTTCTCAGACCCGCAAAGACCACAATCGGGCATGTCTCGCCCAGTGGACCGGGCTGCGCCTCAACCGAGCCTCATATGCTCAGACGGACGCGAACTAGCTCGATCAAAGTCTACCCGCTTCTCCATCATCCGGTATCTAACGATCTATTGTAGCAGTCCGCTCGGACCATCGATGCATACAGTGCTATTAGCGTTAGAGAAGCAATGTCCAACAGTATTGCGCAGTATTGCATATGAAGGCGCAAGGTCTGAGGTGATGATGGCGGGAGTGTCTATTCGGCTTGCTAGCTTGCGTCGCTTTGAGGCTATTAGGCAGGGGCCAGATCGTCTGAGTCGACGTCAACTGTACGGACGGATTCTGAGCTCGAGATTCATCCTGATACATGTGTTGTCCTCGCTTCTAGGGATTGAGTACGCCGGAACCTGGCGGGTGCGAAGTTGATTTTTTGGCGACCTGCCTTCTACCTTTCAGAAACGGCTCATGATGAGGAGACGCAAGACACATATAAATGTATCTTTCTGACGCTAGTAGTGAGGACTTCCATCATCACACACTCCAACAATATTTCCACGCAAGAGATCTAATTGCTTCAGTTGTCGTCTCTGTCTTACACATTCTTCCCTCCCCGACTCCCTGGTTAGCTTCGCAGCTGGCCCTACCAATCAACAACAATGAGGTCCATAGCCATCAACTCCTTGCTCGTGGCACTGTCTGCCAATGCTGCACCATTCTAGTACGGCAACCAGCTACACTGCTAAAATGTCTGAAAGCTAATGCAATTCCGCAGCAAAGGAGACTGGAATTGCGACACGGAAACAGCGACCTCGACACCAATCGTTGCCACACACCTCGACCGTCCAACTTCAACATCATCGCAATTCGTCGCGCCACATCTCGATCGCCCTACATCCGTATCGGCTGCATTCGTAGCACCGCATCTCGATCGGCCAACTTCTACCTCAACTCCATTTGTCACTCCCCATCTCGACCGCCCGACAACCACATGTTCGGCCTTTGTTGCCCCCCATCTCGACCGCCCAACATCGACATCGACTCCTTTTGTAGCGCCTCACCTAGACCGCCCAGCAAATTCATCGAGTGTGTTCGTGGCGCCACATCTCGACAGGCCAACATCGACATCTTCAGCCTGGGTCGCTCCCCACCTAGATCGTCCTACTTCGACAGCAACTGTCGTTGCGCCTCGTCTCGACCGCCCAACCACAACATCCGTCGTCGTCGCACCCCACCTTGACCGCCCGACCTCGACATCAAGTACCTTGATCGCATCGCACCTGGATCGTCCCACGACTACCGCCGCGGCCGTTCAGTTCACGGGGGCCGCGAACGCGACGGCTGTCCCCCAGCACGTGCTTGCCATTGGTGTTGCTGGCCTGTTCGCTTGGCTTGTTTGAGAGTATGAGATGCTGGAGAGTTCAGCAATGATGGCACCTTGTGTGCTTTGCCATTGAGGTTCACTGTTCTTGGTTTTGTTTGATTTCTGATGATGACGCATATGATAGCGCAGCTGAATTTGTAATACGCTCGGTTTCTGGAAGAGGCAGTGACTTCTTCATTATTAACGGAAAGAGTTTGGAAATGCGGACATCTGAGTCCAGCGTAGCATGACCGGAAATGAGAGCATGACGATATGGAGTTCGCGAGGTCGGGCCAAGGACAGGCTACGTAGAATGGTGTAGATAAGGAATCGAAAGTGCAATATCGCCCAAGCTGCACGAGACTTAGGCCAAGATTCCTTATCGCTCTCCCAAAGTCGCGAGTCCAGGAGGCTGAAGTCATGCACATGAACAGAAGCCTGGTGTCTCCATCGACGACTAGATCATATGCATGTGGGGGCGAGAGGCACTCGGCGCTATGTTTGGCAGCTGGTAACGGAAGCTCAGAAGTAAAGACGACTACATATTTCCAAAATCAAGTGAATGCAGCAATTGGATCCGAAGATGCATGACATGCGATCAGCGAGAATTCGACCATGTTGTGGTGAAGTTGACAAGATGTTGCTGTTAGAGTGGCAGCGTTCGTGCGTTCCGAGCTCAGGGCAGCTGCTAGACCCCTGCCAATAGTTCTCGAACCAGCAACCTATCCACGTCGCCAACTCTAAGGCTGGAACAACTTCACAACCTCACACTTCACACAACGCACAAAATGCTGGTTTCATTAACGGTCGGCAAGGTCGACGCCGGCATGGCCGTGCTCCTCACCGAGGACAAACGCATCGTAAGCGCACACCAGAGACGCAATACCCGCAGGCGCATCCAGCCCCTTCCCCCAATTCATGCGAGAAACATGAGTGCAGTGCCCGCACAGCACACGCAGTTAACGCACCACCACTAACGACTCACCGCGCATGTAGATCGAATTCCCCTCGATCCTCCTCCCCGCCGACATCTCCTCCGGCTCCATCGTCGACATCACCGTCTCCCGCAACCACGCCTCCGAGTCGACCGCCCAAAAGGCCTTCCACGCCCTGCAATCAAACATCTACCAGACCTTCGGTGTCTCCGCGCCCACGCCGCCCGTCCTCCGCTGCCGCAACGCCACACAGACCTCCGTCGTCCTCGAATGGGACCCCGTCGAGCTCGCGACCGCAGAACTGCGCTCCCTGTCCTTGTACCGCAACGGCACCAAGGCCGGGAGCATACCGCGCCCGCAGGAGATGACGAGTACGAAGATTAGTGGGTTGGCGGTGGATACGGAGTACGTGTTTCATCTCGTGCTGAAGACGAGTGCGGGCACGTTTAGTAGCGAGAAATTGCATGTGAGAACGCATAAGATGACGGAGCTGCATGGTATCACGGTGACGCCGGGCATCATGCCCGCTGCGCTGCGGGAGAGCCTGGCGGCGACGCTGGAGAAGATTGGCGCGAAGATGATTGATGCGGTGAGAATCGATACGACGCACTTTGTGTGCACTGAGGGGCGCGGGCAGAGCTGGGAGAAGGCGGTGGACATGAACATTCCTGTTGTGGTACCGGATTGGGTTAAGGGGTGTGAGAGGGAGGGCCGCCTGGTTGGTGTGAGGGGGTACTACCTCAACGCGGACCCCAGACTTCGTAATGTAGGACCGTCGGTCGTGCAGACGAACCAGGATGCAAATCATCCTATGAGGAGTCCGCCGCCGACGACGCACGTTACGCCGCCGACGCCGGAGAGACCTACGAGAGAGCGTACGGAGGAGAGGATCAATGGCGACGCGAGGAGGAGTGTAGGTGATGAGCCGCCGACACCACCTCCGAAAATGGATACACCCGCTGGAAGCAGCACGATGGTGGATCGGACGAGCATGGCGCTGCAGAAAGAGATGGGTGCGGCGCCGAGGTCGGAGGATGGAGAGAGCGAGAGCGGTGCTGAAGAGGGTGGGGCGGGAAGTAGTGCAGAGAGGGAGGCGTCGCCTGCGCCGTCGAGTGAAGGCAGAAAGGCAACGGTGGAAGACGCGAAGAGCGAGACTGGGGATTACGAGGACGTGGCGTTATGACAGAGCCTGTGTGAGAGTAGGACGGAGGATGGTTAACCTGTCCTGAGCGTGGCGTTCTGATGAGCGTGCGCCATATTAAACGAGACTCGATTGTGATATCATACAATTCTAGATGGACACAGTAATGTTACAAGATCCTGTGGGTATCATGGTCTAATCCGATTCGCAACAACAACTCCATCATCATGCAGCGGATGCTGTTTCGCCAAACCGTAATGCGCTCCTCATCCAATCTCCCCCTCATAAACCTCCGCAATCGCTCTCGACACCTCCCTCGCCGCCCCCTCAATCGCAGCCCCCTCCCTCCCCGTCATCTTCCTCAACACATACTCACTAACCGCACCCCTCTCTCTACTGACCGGTCGCCCAATCCCCACACCAATCCTCACAAAGTTCTCATTCGGCAAAGCAGCCATAACGCTCTTCAGCCCGTTGTGTCCCCTAGCACTAGCCCCTTTCTCGCTCCTTACATGCACACTCCCCAGCTCCCGCTCCAGCTCATCGTGCACAATCACCAGTCTCCCCTCTCCGCCTTGTTCTTTTTTCCACTTGGCGAAAGCTTTTTTGACAGCGGGGCCCGAGACGTTCATCATAGCCCCGCATTTCCAGAGGGTAGGTAGTTCGCGCCCGCCCGAGTTGGAGAACCCGCGGAGGAGGGAGAAGGAACCGTCGGTGCCGGTGGCGAGGGAGCCGCCGGAGTAGGGCCGCCAGGGGGTATAGTTCTCGGATTTTGCGAGGGCGGTGAGGACGGTGTGGCCTGCTGAGTGGAGGGTTGAGAGGTAAGGGTGTGGGTTGCCGAGGGAGGCGACGAAGACGGGGATTAGTTTTGGAGGGGCGGTGGAGGGGAAGAGCGGCATTTGCTCTTGTGCGGATGTCGGGTGGGTAATGGTGAGGTCGTCGAGGGATGTGATTATGAAGGTGGTGGGATTGGATGGGTTTTCGTCTGAGGTGGGAGAGGATGGGATGGACTGTCGTCGAGATCGACGGGACTTTTTCTGCAGGGGAGGGCGGGATGGGCCGCTCGTGCTGTGGGGCGCGTCTGTGGCGGCCGCAGACGGAAGTCTTAGTCTTGACATCGTGTGAGATTTGGACATTGTATCTTCCGCAGACTCTGCGAGGTGTCTGTTCGAGAATTGGAAGCGAACCATCTCATCCTCTTTATCAGGGTATAGCACTTTGTTCTCGCAGGTTCGCGTTTGCTTTGTCCGCATCGAGGACACCGGAGGAGTCCTCTCTGCTCCGCCACGATCACAGCCGCAACGACATCCAGATCATCAGTTGCGAGAATGCACAGGAGATTCCCATCTCACTTGCATCTGAGCAAGGTCACTGAGTCGAGCGATGTACTGCCTCGGAACAACTCACCACAGATTCGCACGAGTTCCGAAGGATCACGAGAAACCCGGTTTCGCTCATGGAGCCTGGTTGCCTCAGGTATCCTGACCGGATGAGCTTGTCGCACAGGCGACCGGTCAGTTCACAGGACCATGATTAGACACCACTCTATGACTGTATGTCCATTCGAAAATTCTTCTAGCACCCTCTCGCGATCTCGCGACTGCCTGTCGACAGTAGCTTCCGTGCAACCAGTTCCTACTCGAGCCTCGGCAGATACTTGTAGAAGGAACAGCTTGTTAGCAGCCTGCCATCCTTCCACCCTCATTTGCGAACTCTAGGGAGTGCGGTAAGGTACCTTCATCAGCATGTCTCGAACCGGCCCTCTAGTCCAGTTTGCCCGCTTTGTCAATGGTCAAATCGAGCTCTTCAAGGAGCGTACGGACCAACTCGACTACATTGCAATCTCCCATGTGTGGGGCGACATCGACTGGCGTCACGTGAAGGGTGTGTTGCATGAAATCAAAGTCTCAAGTAAGAAAGCGAAATTCATAGAGGACAAACTGCCGGCACTAGTTGGCGACCACGCCTTCTGGATGGACACAATCACGGTAAATCAGCGCGATCAGGCTGAAGTGATCGGCACCGTCCAAGCTATTCCCACAATCTTCAGAGATGCCAGTCGGACCATTGCTGTTCGTGAGGGCGATGGACTATACCCGTGTTGCGTTGCTGCAACAGAAGGCTTTACAAGTTGGGAAGATTTTGGTGAGAGACTGCAGAAGCACTCAGATGAACACTACTCTCATACCTTTGATGAGACATATCTCTCGCGACTCTGGACTCTGCAGGAGTGTCAATTGTCGCATACTATTCAGTTCGTCAACACGCATGAAGGTAATCTCAGTCGCAGCTTTCGGCACATCACCGTGAGGAAGGCTGATAACAGCCAGACATCGAGGAGCGGCAAAAGCCAGCAGATGAGCCATCGGATCCTTATATGTATCATCTGAATTACGAGAGGGTATCTGATGCGCTGTATACTCTCGCGCATGCATTCGACGAGCGCATGCCGGCTATCGAGGCATTTATCAGGGCTTACATGTGCCAAGGAACAGTGACCCGAAAGGTACAAGGACCGCGCACGCGCAATGAAGACATATACTCTGACAACTTTCTTTTCATGCATCTTGCATCGAATCGACGGGCGAGTGAGCCACGCGATTACATGTTCGCGACCATGCCGCAATTCCCGTGGTATCGCTACCCCGCGAGCGCTGAGAAGATGAGTTTCAACTCGATCTTCCAGGACTTCTACACACAGGCTACGAAATCTGGACACGCTTTTGCGCACCGTATCACACGATCTATGACGGAGCCGGCCGACCGTTGCTCGTCTCAAGACGCGTGGCTTCCCAGCACGAGGCAGCCCGAGCCTAAGAGGCTGGGCGACTTCCTGAAGCTGTTGGGACAAAAGATCCAATCAGCTTCGCCGTTGGGCAATATCCATCTCTGCAGCATTGTCCAGGTCGACGCGCGCACTGCAGCCCTGGACTATGATAGCACCGTTGCGGTAGTGGAAAACGCAATGAAGTTTTCCTCGCGTGCATGGCGAGAAAGTCATATCGGTGGCGAACTTTCGCTTTATGGCTGCTCGCCTGAAGATGTTGCCCAACACGATCGTTTTCGGCAGCTGGCGATCGCGAGCTGGGAAAGGTCGAACCCGTCTTCTGAGCATACCGATGAGGAACGGATCAGGAGATCAAACTCGCTACGTACCGAGCTCGAGACGAAGAAGAAGCAGCGACTTCAATTTCCATGGCTCCACAAACAAGCCATGCGCATGCTCGATCTAAAGTGGCTCGCCACGGATAAAGTCCGTG